>CM024796.1:26647280-26781393 GCA_014281875.1 Nibea albiflora
AAGTTACACCAATGTGTCGTGGTGCTCAGGCTCTCAGTGAAAGCTCAACAGGGATGATTCTTCTCAGAAAGGCAGAGTTTTCAACCATGAAGGGACTCGAACCCTCAATCTTCTGATCCGAAGTCAGACGCCTTATCCATTAGGCCACATGGTCACGGGCAGAGGATTTGTTCATAATTTTGCGACTCAATTTTTCGGACAAAATGTGGCCTAGAAATGAACTTGCAGAGAACAATTAATGCACCTTCAAAGGTGTGATGGCTTTCCAGCTTAGCGGTGGGGGAAGGGAAATACCTTTGCACGGTTCAGTCACAGAGAAGTTGAACCAAGACATTTCAGTCCCATGGATTCTTCAAAATTGCCACTCTTGGCCAGTATGGGGATCGAACCCATGACCTTGGCGTTATTAGCACCACGCTCTGACCAGCTGAGCTAACCGGCCTGCTTTTTTTCAGCTTTTTTTTTGTGTCCTGACGCAAAATCGTTTCCAGAATTTGTCAGGTAGAGTGCCAAGAAAAGCGGTCCCATTTTGGATTTTTCATGAAATTTGTTCCGGCTTGGTGTCGTTGGAGGGAAACGCTTTGGCCGTGGATGAGAGGAAGCAAGACTTTTTAGACCCACTGATTTGGTAAATTGCTGTTTTGGCCAGTATGGGGATTGAACCCATGACCTTGGCGTTATTAGCACCACGCTCTGACCAGCTGAGCTAACCGGCCTGCTTTTTTTTTGTGTCCTGTCGCAAAATCGTTTCCCGAATTAGTCAGGTAGAGTGCCAAGAAAAGCGGTCCCATTTTGGATTTTTCATGAAATTTGTTCCGGCTTTGTGTCAGAGGAGGGAATCGCTTTGGCCGTGGATGAGAGGAAGCTAGACTTTTTAGACCCACTGATTTGTTAAATTGCTGTTTTGGCCAGTATGGGGATTGAACCCATGACCTTGGCGTTATTAGCACCACGCTCTGACCAGCTGAGCTAACCGGCCTTCTTTTTAACAGGTTTGCCACAAAATCTTTTCCACAATGAATCAGGGACAGTATTGGGATTCAAAACACCAACGTCAAAGGAGCCATTTTGAATTTTTACCCAAGTGTGACCATCTTGTCGGTTAGTTTTGGTGAATGGGGATTAGGTTAAATGGTAGACTGCTCTCATTTTATGTGAGAGATACAGGTATTAAATCTCAAATTCCCCAAAGTGACGTGTCTGTGCTGAGCAAAATCCCCTTAACTCTGTCAAACGCCATATAAAGAACCCTGTACATAATTGGCAAAGTTACACCAATGTGTCGTGGTGCTCAAGCTCTTAGTGAAAGCTCAACAGGGATGATTCTTCTTAGAAAGGCAGAGTTTTCAACCATGAAGGGACTCGAACCCTCAATCTTCTGATCCGAAGTCAGACGCCTTATCCATTAGGCCACATGGTCACGGGCAGAGGTTTTCTTCGTAATTTTGCGACTCAATTTTTCGGACAAAATGTGGCCCAGAAATGAACTTGCAGAGAAGAATTAATGCACCTTGAGAGGTGTGATGGCTTTCCAGCTTAGCGGTGGGGGAAGGGAAATAGCTTTGCACGGTTCAGTCACAGAGAAGTTGAACCAAGACATTTCAGTCGAACCAAGACATTTCAGTCCCATAGATTCTTCAAAATTGCCACTCTTGGCCAGGATGGGGATTGAACCCATGACCTTGGCGTTATTAGCACCACGCTCTGACCAACTGAGCTAACCGGCCTTCTTTTTAAGGGGTTTGCCACAAAATCTTTTCCACAATGAATCAGGGACAGTATTGGGATTCAAAGCACCAACGTCAAAGGAGCCATTTTGAATTTTTACCCAAGTGTGACCATCTTGTCGGTTAGTTTTGGTGAATGGGGATTAGGTTAAATGGTAGACTGCTCTCATTTTATGTGAGAGATACAGGTATTAAATCTCAAATTCCCCAAAGTGACGTGTCTGTGCTGAGCAAAATCCCCTTAACTCTGTCAAACGCCATATAAAGAACCCTGTACATAATTGGCAAAGTTACACCAATGTGTCGTGGTGCTCAAGCTCTTAGTGAAAGCTCAACAGGGATGATTCTTCTTAGAAAGGCAGAGTTTTCAACCATGAAGGGACTCGAACCCTCAATCTTCTGATCCGAAGTCAGACGCCTTATCCATTAGGCCACATGGTCACGGGCAGAGGTTTTCTTCGTAATTTTGCGACTCAATTTTTCGGACAAAATGTGGCCCAGAAATGAACTTGCAGAGAAGAATTAATGCACCTTGAGAGGTGTGATGGCTTTCCAGCTTAGCGGTGGGGGAAGGGAAATAGCTTTGCACGGTTCAGTCACAGAGAAGTTGAACCAAGACATTTCAGTCGAACCAAGACATTTCAGTCCCATAGATTCTTCAAAATTGCCACTCTTGGCCAGAATGGGGATTGAACCCATGACCTTGGCGTTATTAGCACCACGCTCTGACCAACTGAGCTAACCGGCCTTCTTTTTAAGGGGTTTGCCACAAAATCTTTTCCACAATGAATCAGGGACAGTATTGGGATTCAAAACACCAACGTCAAAGGAGCCATTTTGAATTTTTACCCAAGTGTGACCATCTTGTCGGTTAGTTTTGGTGAATGGGGATTAGGTTAAATGGTAGACTGCTCTCATTTTATGTGAGAGATACAGGTATTAAATCTCAAATTCCCCAAAGTGACGTGTCTGTGCTGAGCAAAATCCCCTTAACTCTGTCAAACGCCATATAAAGAACCCTGTACATACTTGGCAAAGTTACACCAATGTGTCGTGGTGCTCAAGCTCTCAGTGAAAGCTCAACAGGGATGATTCTTCTCAGAAAGGCAGAGTTTTCAACCATGAAGGGGACTCGAACCCTCAATCTTCTGATCCGAAGTCAGACGCCTTATCCATTAGGCCACATGGTCACGGGCAGAGGATTTGTTCATAATTTTGCGACTCAATTTTTCGGACAAAATGTGGCCTAGAAATGAACTTGCAGAGAACAATTAATGCACCTTCAAAGGTGTGATGGCTTTCCAGCTTAGCGGTGGGGGAAGGGAAATACCTTTGCACGGTTCAGTCACAGAGAAGTTGAACCAAGACATTTCAGTCCCATGGATTCTTCAAAATTGCCACTCTTGGCCAGTATGGGGATCGAACCCATGACCTTGGCGTTATTAGCACCACGCTCTGACCAGCTGAGCTAACCGGCCTGCTTTTTTTCAGCTTTTTTTTGTGTCCTGACGCAAAATCGTTTCCAGAATTTGTCAGGTAGAGTGCCAAGAAAAGCGGTCCCATTTTGGATTTTTCATGAAATTTGTTCCGGCTTGGTGTCGTTGGAGGGAAACGCTTTGGCCGTGGATGAGAGGAAGCAAGACTTTTTAGACCCACTGATTTGGTAAATTGCTGTTTTGGCCAGTATGGGGATTGAACCCATGACCTTGGCGTTATTAGCACCACGCTCTGACCAGCTGAGCTAACCGGCCTGCTTTTTTTTGTGTCCTGTCGCAAAATCGTTTCCCGAATTAGTCAGGTAGAGTGCCAAGAAAAGCGGTCCCATTTTGGATTTTTCAGGAAATTTGTTCCGGCTTTGTGTCAGAGGAGGGAATCGCTTTGGCCGTGGATGAGAGGAAGCTAGACTTTTTAGACCCACTGATTTGTTAAATTGCTGTTTTGGCCAGTATGGGGATTGAACCCATGACCTTGGCGTTATTAGCACCACGCTCTGACCAGCTGAGCTAACCGGCCTTCTTTTTAACAGGTTTGCCACAAAATCTTTTCCACAATGAATCAGGGACAGTATTGGGATTCAAAACACCAACGTCAAAGGAGCCATTTTGAATTTTTACCCAAGTGTGACCATCTTGTCGGTTAGTTTTGGTGAATGGGGATTAGGTTAAATGGTAGACTGCTCTCATTTTATGTGAGAGATACAGGTATTAAATCTCAAATTCCCCAAAGTGACGTGTCTGTGCTGAGCAAAATCCCCTTAACTCTGTCAAACGCCATATAAAGAACCCTGTACATAATTGGCAAAGTTACACCAATGTGTCGTGGTGCTCAAGCTCTTAGTGAAAGCTCAACAGGGATGATTCTTCTTAGAAAGGCAGAGTTTTCAACCATGAAGGGACTCGAACCCTCAATCTTCTGATCCGAAGTCAGACGCCTTATCCATTAGGCCACATGGTCACGGGCAGAGGTTTTCTTCGTAATTTTGCGACTCAATTTTTCGGACAAAATGTGGCCCAGAAATGAACTTGCAGAGAAGAATTAATGCACCTTGAGAGGTGTGATGGCTTTCCAGCTTAGCGGTGGGGGAAGGGAAATAGCTTTGCACGGTTCAGTCACAGAGAAGTTGAACCAAGACATTTCAGTCGAACCAAGACATTTCAGTCCCATAGATTCTTCAAAATTGCCACTCTTGGCCAGTATGGGGATTGAACCCATGACCTTGGCGTTATTAGCACCACGCTCTGACCAACTGAGCTAACCGGCCTTCTTTTTAAGGGGTTTGCCACAAAATCTTTTCCACAATGAATCAGGGACAGTATTGGGATTCAAAGCACCAACGTCAAAGGAGCCATTTTGAATTTTTACCCAAGTGTGACCATCTTGTCGGTTAGTTTTGGTGAATGGGGATTAGGTTAAATGGTAGACTGCTCTCATTTTATGTGAGAGATACAGGTATTAAATCTCAAATTCCCCAAAGTGACGTGTCTGTGCTGAGCAAAATCCCCTTAACTCTGTCAAACGCCATATAAAGAACCCTGTACATACTTGGCAAAGTTACACCAATGTGTCGTGGTGCTCAGGCTCTCAGTGAAAGCTCAACAGGGATGATTCTTCTCAGAAAGGCAGAGTTTTCAACCATGAAGGGACTCGAACCCTCAATCTTCTGATCCGAAGTCAGACGCCTTATCCATTAGGCCACATGGTCACGGGCAGAGGATTTGTTCATAATTTTGCGACTCAATTTTTCGGACAAAATGTGGCCTAGAAATGAACTTGCAGAGAACAATTAATGCACCTTCAAAGGTGTGATGGCTTTCCAGCTTAGCGGTGGGGGAAGGGAAATACCTTTGCACGGTTCAGTCACAGAGAAGTTGAACCAAGACATTTCAGTCCCATGGATTCTTCAAAATTGCCACTCTTGGCCAGTATGGGGATCGAACCCATGACCTTGGCGTTATTAGCACCACGCTCTGACCAGCTGAGCTAACCGGCCTGCTTTTTTTCAGCTTTTTTTTTGTGTCCTGACGCAAAATCGTTTCCCGAATTAGTCAGGTAGAGTGCCAAGAAAAGCGGTCCCATTTTGGATTTTTCATGAAATTTGTTCCGGCTTTGTGTCAGAGGAGGGAATCGCTTTGGCCGTGGATGAGAGGAAGCTAGACTTTTTAGACCCACTGATTTGTTAAATTGCTGTTTTGGCCAGTATGGGGATTGAACCCATGACCTTGGCGTTATTAGCACCACGCTCTGACCAGCTGAGCTAACCGGCCTTCTTTTTAACAGGTTTGCCACAAAATCTTTTCCACAATGAATCAGGGACAGTATTGGGATTCAAAACACCAACGTCAAAGGAGCCATTTTGAATTTTTACCCAAGTGTGACCATCTTGTCGGTTAGTTTTGGTGAATGGGGATTAGGTTAAATGGTAGACTGCTCTCATTTTATGTGAGAGATACAGGTATTAAATCTCAAATTCCCCAAAGTGACGTGTCTGTGCTGAGCAAAATCCCCTTAACTCTGTCAAACGCCATATAAAGAACCCTGTACATAATTGGCAAAGTTACACCAATGTGTCGTGGTGCTCAAGCTCTTAGTGAAAGCTCAACAGGGATGATTCTTCTTAGAAAGGCAGAGTTTTCAACCATGAAGGGACTCGAACCCTCAATCTTCTGATCCGAAGTCAGACGCCTTATCCATTAGGCCACATGGTCACGGGCAGAGGTTTTCTTCGTAATTTGCGACTCAATTTTTCGGACAAAATGTGGCCCAGAAATGAACTTGCAGAGAAGAATTAATGCACCTTGAGAGGTGTGATGGCTTTCCAGCTTAGCGGTGGGGGAAGGGAAATAGCTTTGCACGGTTCAGTCACAGAGAAGTTGAACCAAGACATTTCAGTCGAACCAAGACATTTCAGTCCCATAGATTCTTCAAAATTGCCACTCTTGGCCAGTATGGGGATTGAACCCATGACCTTGGCGTTATTAGCACCACGCTCTGACCAACTGAGCTAACCGGCCTTCTTTTTAAGGGGTTTGCCACAAAATCTTTTCCACAATGAATCAGGGACAGTATTGGGATTCAAAGCACCAACGTCAAAGGAGCCATTTTGAATTTTTACCCAAGTGTGACCATCTTGTCGGTTAGTTTTGGTGAATGGGGATTAGGTTAAATGGTAGACTGCTCTCATTTTATGTGAGAGATACAGGTATTAAATCTCAAATTCCCCAAAGTGACGTGTCTGTGCTGAGCAAAATCCCCTTAACTCTGTCAAACGCCATATAAAGAACCCTGTACATACTTGGCAAAGTTACACCAATGTGTCGTGGTGCTCAAGCTCTCAGTGAAAGCTCAACAGGGATGATTCTTCTCAGAAAGGCAGAGTTTTCAACCATGAAGGGACTCGAACCCTCAATCTTCTGATCCGAAGTCAGACGCCTTATCCATTAGGCCACATGGTCACGGGCAGAGGATTTGTTCATAATTTTGCGACTCAATTTTTCGGACAAAATGTGGCCTAGAAATGAACTTGCAGAGAACAATTAATGCACCTTCAAAGGTGTGATGGCTTTCCAGCTTAGCGGTGGGGGAAGGGAAATACCTTTGCACGGTTCAGTCACAGAGAAGTTGAACCAAGACATTTCAGTCCCATGGATTCTTCAAAATTGCCACTCTTGGTCAGTATGGGGATCGAACCCATGACCTTGGCGTTATTAGCACCACGCTCTGACCAGCTGAGCTAACCGGCCTGCTTTTTTTCAGCTTTTTTTTTGTGTCCTGACGCAAAATCGTTTCCAGAATTTGTCAGGTAGAGTGCCAAGAAAAGCGGTCCCATTTTGGATTTTTCATGAAATTTGTTCCGGCTTGGTGTCGTTGGAGGGAAACGCTTTGGCCGTGGATGAGAGGAAGCAAGACTTTTTAGACCCACTGATTTGGTAAATTGCTGTTTTGGCCAGTATGGGGATTGAACCCATGACCTTGGTGTTATTAGCACCACGCTCTGACCAGCTGAGCTAACCGGCCTGCTTTTTTTTTGTGTCCTGTCGCAAAATCGTTTCCCGAATTAGTCAGGTAGAGTGCCAAGAAAAGCGGTCCCATTTTGGATTTTTCATGAAATTTGTTCCGGCTTTGTGTCAGAGGAGGGAATCGCTTTGGCCGTGGATGAGAGGAAGCTAGACTTTTTAGACCCACTGATTTGTTAAATTGCTGTTTTGGCCAGTATGGGGATTGAACCCATGACCTTGGCGTTATTAGCACCACGCTCTGACCAGCTGAGCTAACCGGCCTTCTTTTTAACAGGTTTGCCACAAAATCTTTTCCACAATGAATCAGGGACAGTATTGGGATTCAAAACACCAACGTCAAAGGAGCCATTTTGAATTTTTACCCAAGTGTGACCATCTTGTCGGTTAGTTTTGGTGAATGGGGATTAGGTTAAATGGTAGACTGCTCTCATTTTATGTGAGAGATACAGGTATTAAATCTCAAATTCCCCAAAGTGACGTGTCTGTGCTGAGCAAAATCCCCTTAACTCTGTCAAACGCCATATAAAGAACCCTGTACATAATTGGCAAAGTTACACCAATGTGTCGTGGTGCTCAAGCTCTTAGTGAAAGCTCAACAGGGATGATTCTTCTTAGAAAGGCAGAGTTTTCAACCACGAAGGGACTCGAACCCTCAATCTTCTGATCCGAAGTCAGACGCCTTATCCATTAGGCCACATGGTCACGGGCAGAGGATTTGTTCATAATTTTGCGACTCAATTTTTCGTACAAAATGTGGCCTAGAAATGAACTTGCAGAGAACAATTAATGCACCTTCAAAGGTGTGATGGCTTTCCAGCTTAGCGGTGGGGGAAGGGAAATACCTTTGCACGGTTCAGTCACAGAGAACTTGAACCAAGACATTTCAGTCCCATGGATTCTTCAAAATTGCCACTCTTGGCCAGTATGGGGATCGAACCCATGACCTTGGCGTTATTAGCACCACGCTCTGACCAGCTGAGCTAACCGGCCTGCTTTTTTTCAGCTTTTTTTTTGTGTCCTGACGCAAAATCGTTTCCAGAATTTGTCAGGTAGAGTGCCAAGAAAAGCGGTCCCATTTTGGATTTTTCATGAAATTTGTTCCGGCTTGGTGTCGTTGGAGGGAAACGCTTTGGCCGTGGATGAGAGGAAGCAAGACTTTTTAGACCCACTGATTTGGTAAATTGCTGTTTTGGCCAGTATGGGGATTGAACCCATGACCTTGGCGTTATTAGCACCACGCTCTGACCAGCTGAGCTAACCGGCCTGCTTTTTTTTTGTGTCCTGTCGCAAAATCGTTTCCCGAATTAGTCAGGTAGAGTGCCAAGAAAAGCGGTCCCATTTTGGATTTTTCATGAAATTTGTTCGGGCTTTGTGTCAGAGGAGGGAATCGCTTTGGCCGTGGATGAGAGGAAGCTAGACTTTTTAGACCCACTGATTTGTTAAATTGCTGTTTTGGCCAGTATGGGGATTGAACCCATGACCTTGGCGTTATTAGCACCACGCTCTGACCAGCTGAGCTAACCGGCCTTCTTTTTAACGGGTTTGCCACAAAATCTTTTCCACAATGAATCAGGGACAGTATTGGGATTCAAAACACCAACGTCAAAGGAGCCATTTTGAATTTTTACCCAAGTGTGACCATCTTGTCGGTTAGTTTTGGTGAATGGGGATTAGGTTAAATGGTAGACTGCTCTCATTTTATGTGAGAGATACAGGTATTAAATCTCAAATTCCCCAAAGTGACGTGTCTGTGCTGAGCAAAATCCCCTTAACTCTGTCAAACGCCATATAAAGAACCCTGTACATAATTGGCAAAGTTACACCAATGTGTCGTGGTGCTCAAGCTCTTAGTGAAAGCTCAACAGGGATGATTCTTCTTAGAAAGGAAGAGTTTTCAACCATGAAGGGACTCGAACCCTCAATCTTCTGATCCGAAGTCAGACGCCTTATCCATTAGGCCACATGGTCACGGGCAGAGGTTTTCTTCGTAATTTTGCGACTCAATTTTTCGGACAAAATGTGGCCCAGAAATGAACTTGCAGAGAAGAATTAATGCACCTTGAGAGGTGTGATGGCTTTCCAGCTTAGCAGTGGGGGAAGGGAAATAGCTTTGCACGGTTCAGTCACAGAGAAGTTGAACCAAGACATTTCAGTCGAACCAAGACATTTCAGTCCCATAGATTCTTCAAAATTGCCACTCTTGGCCAGTATGGGGATTGAACCTATGACCTTGGCGTTATTAGCACCACGCTCTGACCAGCTGAGCTAACCGGCCTGCTTTTCTTCAGCTTTTTTTTTGTGTCCTGTCGCAAAATCGTTTCCAGAATTTGTCAGGTAGAGTGCCAAGAAAAGCGGTCCCATTTTGGATTTTTCATGAAATTTGTTCTGGCTTTGTGTCAGAGGAGGGAAGCGCTTTGGCCGTGGATGAGAGGAAGCTAGACTTTTTAGACCCACTGATTTGTTAAATTTCTGTTTTGGCCAGTATGGGGATTGAACCCATGACCTTGGCGTTATTAACACCACGCTCTGACCAGCTGAGCTAACCGGCCTTCTTTTTAAGGGGTTTGCCACAAAATCTTTTCCACAATGAATCGGGGACAGTATTGGGATTCAAAGCACCAACGGCAAAGGAGCCATTTTGAATTTTTACCCAAGTGTGACCATCTTGTCGGTTAGTTTTGGTGAACGGGGATTAGGTTAAATGGTAGACTGCTCACATTTTATGTGAGAGATACAGGTATTAAATCTCAAATTCCCCGAAGTAACGTGTCTGTGCTGAGCAAAATCCCCTTAACTCTGTCAAAATCCATATAAACAACCCTGTACATACTTGGCAAAGTTACACCAAAGTGTTGTGGTGCTCAAGCTCTCAGTGAAAGTTCAACAGGGATGATTCTTCTTAGAAAGGCAGAGTTTTCAACCATGAAGGGACTCGAACCCTCAATCTTCTGATCCGAAGTCAGACGCCTTATCCATTAGGCCACATGGTCACGGGCAGAGGTTTTGTTCGTAATTTTGCGACTCAATTTTTCGGACAAAATGTGGCCCAGAAATGAACTTGCAGAGAAGAATTAATGCACCTTGAGAGTGTGATGGCTTTCCAGCTTAGCGTTGGGGGAAGGGAAATAGCTTTGCACGGTTCAGTCACAGAGAAGTTGAACCAAGACATTTCAGTCGAACCAAGACATTTCAGTCCCATAGATTCTTCAAAATTGCCACTCTTGGCCAGTATGGGGATTGAACCCATGACCTTGGCGTTATTAGCACCACGCTCTGACCAGCTGAGCTAACCGGCCTGCTTTTCTTCAGCTTTTTTTTTGTGTCCTGTCGCAAAATCGTTTCCAGAATTTGTCAGGTAGAGTGCCAAGAAAAGCGGTCCCATTTTGGATTTTTCATGAAATTTGTTCTGGCTTTGTGTCAGAGGAGGGAAGCGCTTTGGCCGTGGATGAGAGGAAGCTAGACTTTTTAGACCCACTGATTTGTTAAATTTCTGTTTTGGCCAGTATGGGGATTGAACCCATGACCTTGGCGTTATTAACACCACGCTCTGACCAGCTGAGCTAACCGGCCTTCTTTTTAAGGGGTTTGCCACAAAATCTTTTCCACAATGAATCGGGGACAGTATTGGGATTCAAAGCACCAACGGCAAAGGAGCCATTTTGAATTTTTACCCAAGTGTGACCATCTTGTCGGTTAGTTTTGGTGAACGGGGATTAGGTTAAATGGTAGACTGCTCACATTTTATGTGAGAGATACAGGTATTAAATCTCAAATTCCCCGAAGTAACGTGTCTGTGCTGAGCAAAATCCCCTTAACTCTGTCAAAATCCATATAAACAACCCTGTACATACTTGGCAAAGTTACACCAAAGTGTTGTGGTGCTCAAGCTCTCAGTGAAAGTTCAACAGGGATGATTCTTCTTAGAAAGGCAGAGTTTTCAACCATGAAGGGACTCGAACCCTCAATCTTCTGATCCGAAGTCAGACGCCTTATCCATTAGGCCACATGGTCACGGGCAGAGGTTTTGTTCGTAATTTTGCGACTCAATTTTTCGGACAAAATGTGGCCCAGAAATGAACTTGCAGAGAACAATTAATGCACCTTGAGAGTGTGATGGCTTTCCAGCTTAGCGTTGGGGGAAGGGAAATAGCTTTGCACGGTTCAGTCACAGAGAGGTTGAACCAAGACATTTCAGTCGAACCAAGACATTTCAGTCCCATAGATTCTTCAAAATTGCCACTCTTGGCCAGTATGGGGATTGAACCCATGACCTTGGCGTTATTAGCACCACGCTCTGACCAGCTGAGCTAACCGGCCTGCTTTTCTTCAGCTTTTTTTTTGTGTCCTGTCGCAAAATCGTTTCCAGAATTTGGCAGGTAGAGTGCCAAGAAAAGCGGTCCCATTTTGGATTTTTCATGAAATTTGTTCTGGCTTTGTGTCAGAGGAGGGAAGCGCTTTGGCCGTGGATGAGAGGAAGCTAGACTTTTTAGACCCACTGATTTGTTAAATTTCTGTTTTGGCCAGTATGGGGATTGAACCCATGACCTTGGCGTTATTAGCACCACGCTCTGACCAGCTGAGCTAACCGTCCTTCTTTTTAAGGGGTTTGCCACAAAATCTTTTCCACAATGAATCAGGGACAGTATTGGGATTCAAAGCACCAACGGCAAAGGAGCCATTTTGAATTTTTACCCAAGTGTGACCATCTTGTCGGTTAGTTTTGGTGAACGGGGATTAGGTTAAATGGTAGACTGCTCACATTTTATGTGAGAGATACAGGTATTAAATCTCAAATTCCCCAAAGTAACGTGTCTGTGCTGAGCAAAATCCCCTTAACTCTGTCAAAATCCATATAAACAACCCTGTACATACTTGGCAAAGTTACACCAAAGTGTTGTGGTGCTCAAGCTCTCAGTGAAAGTGCAACAGGGATGACTCTTCTTTGAAAGGCAGAGTTTCCAACCACGAAAGGACTCGAACCCTCAATCTTCTGATCCGAAGTCAGACGCCTTATCCATTAGGCCACATGGTCACGGGCAGAGGATTTGTTCATAATTTTGCGACTCAATTTTTCGGACAAAATGTGGCCCAGAAATGAACTTGCAGAGAACAATTAATGCACCTTCAAAGGTGTGATGGCTTTCCAGCTTAGCGGTGGGGGAAGGGAAATACCTTTGCACGGTTCAGTCACAGAGAAGTTGAACCAAGACATTTCAGTCCCATGGATTCTTCAAAATTGCCACTCTTGGCCAGTATGGGGATCGAACCCATGACCTTGGCGTTATTAGCACCACGCTCTGACCAGCTGAGCTAACCGGCCTGCTTTTTTTCAGCTTTTTTTTTGTGTCCTGACGCAAAATCGTTTCCAGAATTTGTCAGGTAGAGTGCCAAGAAAAGCGGTCCCATTTTGGATTTTTCATGAAATTTGTTCCGGCTTGGTGTCGTTGGAGGGAAACGCTTTGGCCGTGGATGAGAGGAAGCAAGACTTTTTAGACCCACTGATTTGGTAAATTGCTGTTTTGGCCAGTATGGGGATTGAACCCATGACCTTGGCGTTATTAGCACCACGCTCTGACCAGCTGAGCTAACCGGCCTGCTTTTTTTTTGTGTCCTGTCGCAAAATCGTTTCCCGAATTAGTCAGGTAGAGTGCCAAGAAAAGCGGTCCCATTTTGGATTTTTCATAAAATTTGTTCCGGCTTTGTGTCAGAGGAGGGAATCGCTTTGGCCGTGGATGAGAGGAAGCTAGACTTTTTAGACCCACTGATTTGTTAAATTGCTGTTTTGGCCAGTATGGGGATTGAACCCATGACCTTGGTGTTATTAGCACCACGCTCTGACCAGCTGAGCTAACCGGCCTTCTTTTTAACACGTTTGCCACAAAATCTTTTCCACAATGAATCAGGGACAGTATTGGGATTCAAAACACCAACGTCAAAGGAGCCATTTTGAATTTTTACCCAAGTGTGACCATCTTGTCGGTTAGTTTTGGTGAATGGGGATTAGGTTAAATGGTAGACTGCTCTCATTTTATGTGAGAGATACAGGTATTAAATCTCAAATTCCCCAAAGTGACGTGTCTGTGCTGAGCAAAATCCCCTTAACTCTGTCAAACGCCATATAAAGAACCCTGAACATAATTGGCAAAGTTACACCAATGTGTCGTGGTGCTCAAGCTCTTAGGGAAAGCTCAACAGGGATGATTCTTCTTAGAAAGGCAGAGTTTTCAACCATGAAGGGACTCGAACCCTCAATCTTCTGATCCGAAGTCAGACGCCTTATCCATTAGGCCACATGGTCACGGGCAGAGGTTTTCTTCGTAATTTTGCGACTCAATTTTTCGGACAAAATGTGGCCTAGAAATGAACTTGCAGAGAACAATTAATGCACCTTCAAAGGTGTGATGGCTTTCCAGCTTAGCGGTGGGGGAAGGGAAATACCTTTGCACGGTTCAGTCACAGAGAAGTTGAACCAAGACATTTCAGTCCCATGGATTCTTCAAAATTGCCACTCTTGGCCAGTATGGGGATCGAACCCATGACCTTGGCGTTATTAGCACCACGCTCTGACCAGCTGAGCTAACCGGCCTGCTTTTATTTTTGTGTCCTGTCGCAAAATCGTTTCCCGAATTAGTCAGGTAGAGTGCCAAGAAAAGCGGTCCCATTTTGGATTTTTCATGAAATTTGTTCTGGCTTTGTGTCAGAGGAGGGAAGCGCTTTGGGCGTGGATGAGAGGAAGCTAGACTTTTTAGACCCACTGATTTGTTAAATTGCTGTTTTGGCCAGTATGGGGATTGAACCCATGACCTTGGCGTTATTAGCACCACGCTCTGACCAGCTGAGCTAACCGGCCTTCTTTTTAACGGGTTTGCCACAAAATCTTTTCCACAATGAATCAGGGACAGTATTGGGATTCAAAACACCAACGTCAAAGGAGCCATTTTGAATTTTTACCCAAGTGTGACCATCTTGTCGGTTAGTTTTGGTGAATGGGGATTAGGTTAAATGGTAGACTGCTCTCATTTTATGTGAGAGATACAGGTATTAAATCTCAAATTCCCCAAAGTGACGTGTCTATGCTGAGCAAAATCCCCTTAACTCTGTCAAACGCCATATAAAGAACCCTGTACATAATTGGCAAAGTTACACCAATGTGTCGTGGTGCTCAAGCTCTCAGTGAAAGCTCAACAGGGATGATTCTTCTTAGAAAGGCAGAGTTTTCAACCATGAAGGGACTCGAACCCTCAATCTTCTGATCCGAAGTCAGACGCCTTATCCATTAGGCCACATGGTCACGGGCAGAGGTTTTGTTCGTAATTTTGTGACTCAATTTTTCGGACAAAATGTGGCCCAGAAATGAACTTGCAGAGAAGAATTAATGCACCTTGAGAGGTGTGATGGCTTTCCAGCTTAGCGGTGGGGGAAGGGAAATAGCTTTGCACGGTTCAGTCACAGAGAAGTTGAACCAAGACATTTCAGTCGAACCAAGACATTTCAGTCCCATAGATTCTTCAAAATTGCCACTCTTGGCCAGTATGGGGATTGAACCCATGACCTTGGCGTTATTAGCACCACGCTCTGACCAGCTGAGCTAACCGGCCTTCTTTTTAAGGGGTTTGCCACAAAATCTTTTCCACAATGAATCAGGGACAGTATTGGGATTCAAAGCACCAACGTCAAAGGAGCCATTTTGAATTTTTACCCAAGTGTGACCATCTTGTCGGTTAGTTTTGGTGAATGGGGATTAGGTTAAATGGTAGACTGCTCTCATTTTATGTGAGAGATACAGGTATTAAATCTCAAATTCCCCAAAGTGACGTGTCTATGCTGAGCAAAATCCCCTTAACTCTGTCAAACGCCATATAAAGAACCCTGTACATAATTGGCAAAGTTACACCAATGTGTCGTGGTGCTCAAGCTCTCAGTGAAAGCTCAACAGGGATGATTCTTCTTAGAAAGGCAGAGTTTTCAACCATGAAGGGACTCGAACCCTCAATCTTCTGATCCGAAGTCAGACGCCTTATCCATTAGGCCACATGGTCACGGGCAGAGGTTTTCTTCGTAATTTTGCGACTCAATTTTTCGGACAAAATGTGGCCCAGAAATGAACTTGCAGAGAACAATTAATGCACCTTCAAAGGTGTGATGGCTTTCCAGCTTAGCGGTGGGGGAAGGGAAATACCTTTGCACGGTTCAGTCACAGAGAAGTTGAACCAAGACATTTCAGTCCCATGGATTCTTCAAAATTGCCACTCTTGGCCAGTATGGGGATCGAACCCATGACCTTGGCGTTATTAGCACCACGCTCTGACCAGCTGAGCTAACCGGCTCTTTTAAATGCCAATTACCAATGTTACCATAAGCTTTTTCTTTTTTCTTTGTTTCTTTTTTTTAATTTCATTCAGGTATTGTTAAGCTCAATTTCTCTTCAAATATAATACAATGTAAAAGATTTGGGATGCACCAAATTGATCTTTTTTTTTTTTAATCTCTCGGCTAGCTCAATGCACTAACCAGCTATGATATTGGCCTGTTTTTGTAGATTCTTTTTAAAATTGAAATTGGCTTCTGGTTTCTGTGACCATCAGACAGACCAAAGACCAGAAGACTAGTTACATTCATTTTTATGCTTAAGGCCAGTGTGACCACCTTGCAGTTTAGCATTTGTCTAGAGGAATCATCTTAAATAGTAGACTACTTTCTACATCTTCCATAATACTTATTTCTGCTGAGCAGATACCTCAGACTAAGGTAAAGCGAGAATGTCAATTTTTCTATCTGAAACTCTGTTTCACTGTTCATCTGCCTGATTTTTTTCTTTTTCCCCACATTTGGAAAAATAAGAATTGTCAGTCACAATGTTACCCCAATACAGTCATTGCTACTTTAGGAAATGTTCTTGGAAACTTTTCTAATCTACTCTTGCTGCCAACACGTGGACTTGTACTCTTATTTGTCTTTTTAGCACATAATTATTAACAAGAGAATTCTACATTTAGTATCAAGGCTTTTTTTGATCAATATAAATAGTGTTTTCTTTACTGGATGTCAGTTATTCATGATTCATAAAATCTGTTATTTGTCATCTTTTTGTGTTATTGTCAGATGACACAAGACTGAGGTTCAGCAGCAGTCGTGTTGCTGTCACAGTTGGCAGTCTACTGGATGACCAGCACTGGCACTCCGTCATCATTGAACGCTTCAACAAGCAGGTGAACCTCACAGTGGACTCCCACACGCAGCACTTCCAAACCAAAGGCGAAGGAGACTCGCTAGAGGTCGACTATGAGGTCAGTCCATCCTTCTCGTCATTCAGACTTGAACAACAGTTTTATTAGCATGCCATTATTGAGTGTGGTAAGGAGTGACTGACAGTTGGAGCGGTCAGGTGTTTGACGGACATGGGATTTTGTTGATAACTTTCTAGTTGAATCATCTTTACATAAAATTAACTACATTAGAAACTGCAACTCCCATGGTGCATTTCACTAAGTATTTCAGTTTATATATGAGTGGACATGAGGGTGACTGACCATACCAGCGCAACAAACAATTCATTTGACTTCTGTGACAGGTGGACAATACTCATTTATTATTTGAATTCTGACATTGAAAATGATGTCCAATGGATGATGAACCAATGGAATGACTAATGGTGCAGTCTCTATTTAGGAAGTTGCTTCAACATAGTTAACAACACTGTTACCTAATAGTGAATATGGCATAAAATATCTGATGTATAAAAGAATATACATTTCATTTTAATATGATTATAGTTGATATGCCCATATTAAACCTCTTCTCTACATTAAAGCTGAGTTTTGGAGGCATCCCACTTCCCGGTAAACCTGGAACTTTCCTTAGGAAGAACTTCCACGGTTGTATGGAAAACCTATACTACAATGGAATCAACATTATCGACTTGGCAAAGAGACGCAAGCCACAGATTTACAGTGTGGTGAGTGTTTGCCTTTGATTTTATTTATGTTTTGTTTCCACTGGTCATTTTACTCTACTACAAATCTCTGAACCTTAATCCAGAATTTTATCACATCAGAAAAAGGGTTTATTTTTCAGCAGTGTTAATGATTTTGGAAGGCATATAAATGATAGGGGCATTAAATCAGAAGATGGTCATGTCATTTGCTTTCAAAATAAAAGCTACTCACTGTTTACTGTTGTACACTTTTAATGTCTGAAATGTTTTGTTAACATTAGCAGCAGAGAGTGAGTAGTAAACAAGTTAGATATCAAAGACATCAATTCCAAATAACAGTCATTGTAAATTCTAAAACAAATTTTAATGGTGTTTTTATCTTCAGTGTGATTGTATAACATATCTCACACTGTCAAACTTTTAAAAAATGTAATTAGTGTGTTAAATCCCTTTGTTTACAAGAGACAGATGAGAGGCAAATGAAGACTAGGGTCATGATGTAAGCTGTGCTGAGTTCAATGGGAGATTCTTCCTGAGAGGGGTGTGAATGTGTGAGTCACATTGAGAATTGGAGAGCTCTGATTGTTCCATGCTGCCCTGCAGGCTGAGTTTGATAAGACTCCGCATGACAATGACCTCTGAATTAAAGTTTGTTTTTCTTTGTCTTTTGTATCCAACACCAAAGTTCAATTTGAAGTTGAACCGTATGGATTTTCTAAAGTCTAAGTATGTGTTAGATCTTCAAGATCTTTGGCCATACATGGTTTAATCACTACCTCCTCATGTAGTTGTAGTTTCCATTGGATGTTTTGTATTTTTTTCCTATACATTTGGTCAAATTTGTGTCTAACTAATGGAGGTACAAATGTATCAAGTCCTATTTTTGATTGGTTCTTGCAGCCTATGGCTCAAATAAAGATGGTACAAGGTGAGTTTAATGCCTGGCAGATGTTTAGAACTGAACTTTCAGTAAATTCTCTTGTGTGATTTAATGAAAAATTACAGCTGATGCTCAACTTTTAGGTTAATCAGATTTGTGGGTTAGTCACACAACCCACAATTCAGGTGAATTAACATTCAATATGACCTCCAAAAAATAAAATCAGGATGAACCTGTCCAGCTGTATACTCTTCTCCCTTGAACCTTTAGTGAAGTCACTTCACAGACTTCAGCTTGGTGGGTGAAATGTCATTTTCCAAATGTAATTGACTAGAGCTTAATAATCACAAATTATCTTTCAATCATGGAGCCTGTTTTTGTCTTTCTCCAGGGAAATGTGACCTTCTCATGCTCACGGCCCAAGCTGGTGGCATGCACCTTCCTGAGCGCCAGCAACAGCTTCCTGTCGCTACCGGTTGCTGCACCATCCACCATCATGGGGGGTTTCTCCATTCTTCTACAGTTCAGGACGTGGAACCCTGACGGACTGCTGTTCTCTGCATGGCTGAGCCAAGAGCCCCAGAGACTGGAGCTGCAGATCAGAAACAGCCGGCTGCTCCTGACCCTTCACACCTCGGGGCAGCAGAAATCAGAGGCTGTGGCCGGTAAGGACACAGTACACACACACACACTCACATATTTGTATAACTGATTTTATTTTTTTGTTTTAAAATTTCTGAAGCCATTATCTAAATTAAAACATCATTCATGCCTTAAAACCACTGAAACCACAAATCCACAACAACCTTCTGACTGTGTAATTTAGAGTCTTATGAACATACTTTTTAGATGCCTTCTATAGGCGTTTTACAAATTAGCTTTAATCCAGATTCCAAATATTGTCATTTAAGTCTTTGTAGACTTTACTAAACAGGAAAATGCAACCAAACACATTCTGAATTGAAGTTTCTCTTTTACCGAACTGGAATCAGTTTAATTGCCTTGCATCTGCTGAAGGCTATTGTAGTCACACAGTAAAGCTTAGTTTCTCAAAGACGTTTCACCTCTCATCAAAGGGGCTTCTTCAGTTGCAACTGAGGAGTGGAGGTACAGGTAGGCCTATATATCTCTTTGTGGGGTCATCGATGCCTTCAGGGGAATGTGAACATGGACGCGTCCCACCATCCAGTGGGCGGTCAAGGGCACCTGAGTGAAGGTGTGGATGGGTTTGGGTTGGACACAATTCAGACATTGCTGCCTTGTTAGCTCATCGTCAAACACACTTCATTCAAACACCACAGAAACAAAATAAATTTGACCAAATGGCGGCTCTGTGGAGGACACCATGAAGGGCACCCCAATGGTGGTTTAGTCTTCAATGACGAAAGACCCCTTGGCTCTGATATCCCATGTGAAGAAGACTCTCTCCCACCTCAAGCCCCTGGTCAGACCAGCACTGGGTACCCTGTTATGGATGTCACTACCATCTACATTGAGCTTATTTCCACCAGAAAAGGGCTGGGGGCACAGTGAGGATCATGTACCTTTATTTTTCCAGTGCTTTTAACGCTATACAACCAACATTGCTGGGAGACAGCAGCAGTTAGCAATCCTAACTCTGTAGTGAGCAACACAGGGGTTAACTTCAGCTGCAACTCAGAGTCAGGCTAGAGAAGTTCTATGATGACTCTGCCATTGTGGGGTGTATCAGTGGAGGAGGAAGAATACAAAGTTGATGACTTTGTTGGTTTGTGCAGACTGAATGTGCCGCTGGACGTTAGCAAGATGAAAGACTGATTGTAAATTTTTGCAAGACTAAGCTTTCGGTGACCCCTGTATCCATCTGAGGGGAGGATGTTGAGGTGGTGCACTACAAATAACTTGAAGTGTACCTGGATGACAGGCTTGAGTGGACTGGGAATGCAGAGGCCCTTAAAAAGTACTGGATGTTATTGCTCAGGCTGCTGAGGTTCTGCTGGAATCAAATTGGACATACACTGTAACATTTGGCAGAGAACAATGTCTTCAATTTACATCTATTTTGCACATCTAACAGCATTTCGCACGTTTTTAACGGACATCCCTTTGATAAAAGCTATTCTGATGAGAGGAGGACAGTCTACTGTTAGTGCATTTGAAATTTTGATGCAGGAAATAAACTTTGAATTTTTATCTTATTAAAAAAACTCAAACTATGGGGTTGTAAGTAAATCTAAATATTTTTATTTACCTGGCATTATATTCAGCTGACACAAATATAATAGTATTATATTGCCATGACTCACAGTCAGCGTCAGTCATTCAACTGTACAGAAAATGCCACATAATAGAAATGTGGCAAATACAACTCCATATTATTGATGACAGATCATGCTAACACATTATGCTGCAATTAAAATGCCCCCCTCACAGTGTTTAGGCTACATTAGCCCAGCCTCTATAAAGTTTATTAACATTTTATTGTGTTAAATAAAGTGTGGCCAGTTCTAATACACAGTTCAGGTAAACACATTCACAGTATTAAATTTTGTTAATGGTATATAAAATGCATGTGTTTGTATCCTTAGAGAACAAGAGTTTTTAGGCGAAAACCTTGTGGGAGAGAAAACAGAAACTAAAGCCACATTGTACAGTTAAACAAGAATCCAAAAGAAGCAAGAAGATGTGAGAAATATCTTTGCTTTTTCTCATCTTTCTATTCTCGGTTCATCTGGCTGCTTGTTTATCTCTCTGTCCAGTATTGTCAATGTGTCATACTGCTGAGACACATTGAAACATTACTGGCCTAATCTATCACGCAGAAACAGAACAAGATGTGGTTTTGCACAAAATTCCATCCTTCATTTGTTTACTATGTTTGTCCTCAAAAAATCGCAATTTTCTTATTATTTACGCAAAGAAAAATGTCATCTTTTTGATGTAGAGAGCCCGTGAGGGGATTATGTGATTGCTTTGCAAAGATAACACAAATAATCGTGTTTGATTGGGAAAGCCAGAATCTCAGCAGATGGTGACTGGAATGAAATACAGCTGGAGGGATCACAGCTACAAATCACTTCACCATCAAAATTCATAAACCACATTGGGTTCCTTTTGAAGTCTCAGCCTCACACCAAAGGCTCCTTTTACAGAATAAAATCAAACAGTGGATCCGCTGACAGACACTTCCTTTATTTCTAACAACCAGGCCTGCTTTTACGTCAATAATTCTTTTTCTCACGATCTACTCCTCTTTTTGTAATTTGTCTCTTAAACCACAAAACCAGGCTTTAAAATATTGATGAAGCTAGACAAAATATAGGTGATTTTATATGATGGATGTAGAGAATGTGTTTGAGTTATGCAAACAGGTTTGATGTTTATGTGTGGGTCAGAGGGAGAGGACCGCAGTATTTTAGCTGTTTGTATGAGCGTGTACGAGGCAGCAATGAAATAAGCATACACATAATACTGTACTATTACTAATAATGATAATACCAGTACAAATGATTAGAAGGTAAAAGTACCAAAGAAAGATAATTGAGCGGAAAAAATGATAAGGGTTGTCTCTGCCCATGCATATAGGTTAAGGTTAGGTGATGCATAGTGTATCACATGTCACATGTCCACTGATGGCAATTGTAGCCAAGAGCACTCAAGAGAACTCAAAGACACTTTACAGGGTAAACTCATCAAAACAATACACAATGTCAAAACAATACACTAAAAACACAGTCAAAGTTTTAAAAACGTGTGTTTCTGTCAGGCATTTGAAGGTGGTTAGGTCAGTACAGTCATGGATATGTCTTGCGAGAGAGTTCCAGAGGGATGGGGAAGCTATGGACAGGCCTGTATCGCCCCAGGTCCACAGTGTGGTGGTAGAGCAGGTCTGTGAGGGGCCTGTTTGTAGAGGAGGAAGATTTTGAACTGGATCAGCTGTGGGCACCAGAAATGAAAAGTTTCATATTAGAAATGGATTCACATGGATTGTAAATGATATACTGTACATACAATTCTGAGCCTCAGCTCTCCTGTTTATGTCCACCTCAGTTGGTAAACCATCAATATCAGTGCAGTCCTTCATGTTTCCACAGAGCACATTGGAGCTGCTTTATTATTTAAGATTGAAATCAGCATAATTTGGGTAAATGGCTATCTGACACTGACGTGTGTGCATCAGTCTGACTGTTCAGAGATCACAAAGCTCGGCTATCCTTGAACCCAAATTCATTAACATTATTTATCCAAAGCTCTCCTCCTTCTATCTATCCTATGTACACGATGGAACAAAACATATTTTCATAGGGCAATGAGATTCTAAATGCTGACTGTATACTTCGACTTGGCTTTTAATTTAACAACTATCTGCTTTGTCTGTTATTATAGCAGCATTATTATTTTGGCTGAGTCCTTGTTTTTTCCTCTCTTCCGGGCTCGTAAGTATTGAGGCTGCAGAATAACAAATTTAGAGGCTCATTTTGCTGCTCAGTGTGGAGGCATATTACATTTCAATCACATTAGGAGATAATCTTGGGATTTGGTCAGTCGATTTTTGTGAACAACAGACTTCATTGTATCATTTGAATGCAGTCCACGAGGCACAGACAAAGGGAGTAAATTCTTGAATCACATCAGGGTCCCTGTGTAATACTTGTCCATCTGATGGAGGAAGTAAAAATCTTATGCATGCAGGAAAAATGACAGATCAACACTAAACAGTAGAAACTGAACTATTAGACC
This sequence comes from Nibea albiflora, assembly GCA_014281875.1. Lineage (NCBI taxonomy): Eukaryota > Metazoa > Chordata > Actinopteri > Sciaenidae > Nibea > Nibea albiflora. The sequence goes on from CM024796.1 coordinate 26,670,057, forward strand.
TTTTTTATTGTTTCGGCCAGCTGGGACAAACAATTCACTGTATATGTTGCTTAACTACTACTGACCTCCCCGCCTCCCTCTTGCTCTCAAACCATCGAATTACCTCAAAACTATGAAAGGTGCTATATAAATAAAGTATGATTCTTTCTCCATTACACGCCTCTATGCAAATATATTTCTCCATATAGTGAAATGGGGGCATGGCAGAATGCTAACAGAGAACAGTGAGAATTTGAAAAATCTGACAATTTAGTACAGAGGTTTTGTGCAACCACCGCTGAAGAGCTGCTAACAGCGTAACAAAGTGTTTTACAAAATTATTACATTTTTTCCTCCTCTTAACCTCCAGTTTGTCTCACTCTGCAGTTTTATAAGGACAGTAAACTACTCATTTGCTCGACAGTTAAATAATTGCACAGCTTGAGGAGCCGTTGAGAACTCCTGTTTGATAATAAAGTGCTGTGCTTGTACTAAGCGCAAGAGCGCTAATGTGGAAAGAATCTTTCTTCAAAGCTCATGCATTATCTTTGGACACGAGGCATACACAATTTAAGACAAACTGCAACACACAGCGTTAATAGCTTACAGGCACAACAGGGGACATCTATCTATTGATTGAAGGTATCTTTTTTTTTGCTTTCTTTTTTTGTGTGCTACAAATCAGTCACAAATTCTCAAATAAAGTGTTTGCTCAAAATAATATATTAATAATATGAGTAGTACAAACTGATAAGATCTGGCAAAAGTATTAAGTTATTTGATATTGGTGCTATACACAGGGTATTGCTGTATAATTGTACATATTTACGGAAGTACTTATATCTATTTATTTATTATTGATTAATTATTATTTATTTATTATTATTTATTTGTTATAGCAACTCTTTAAATTAAATAATAGTGATAACAAGATTGCAGTAATGTCATAACATAGACAACAATAAAATTTACAGTTGCTATCAGTTACAGACAGCCATACTGCTTACTCTCCATTTCCTGCATCAAAACATTTAAAAGGGGTATTGAACACTGCACTGTGATGAGATGAATGAATGCGGTGGAGCCCTGACCAGTGAAGCGATGTCATTAAGCTGTCAAACCGGGGCTGTTTCCTGGGGTTAGAAATGGAGCTGCAAGATTTAGACTCCAACATTTCTGACAGGTCAGCCACAGGGGAAAGCAGCTGGGTGATGAAAAACCTCTGCAGATGTTTTGGTAAATGTTTTCTTTTTGAAGACACTCAAGCAATAGACACACATATCCCCGACATGTTATGAAAGACATTAGAGCCTACACACAGATACTTTTCAAGCTCAGTTTGAGATCGATGTGAGCTGTGAAGTGGGGAAGGCGCTCGCCGACGGTCCCTCACGGCCACGCTGCTTGTTCCATGAAACAGCCAATCGAGTGGAGAAAACGACACCATAGGTTTATTCTCAGTCCCCCGAGAGAAGGACAGGCATCATTGCATTTTAATAGATTCTGAGAGAGTCAGGGATAGTGAAACATTTCCCCAGGAGCTTGGACAAACCGGACTTAACAGCCCATATTTTTGACAAATTAAAATAACTCTCGCTGAATGTGCATTCTGCATTGTCTCCTCTGAGCTGTTGTTGTTTTTGTAATATGGGAGCTGAGCTGTGAACATGGTGCTGTGACACATCTATAGTCACAGCTGCCATCATGGTACCATCCTCTTAATAACTGTATAACACTGAAGAATTAATGTTAATAAAAAAACATGTACAGTAATTCTAATTTTAGTCCAACCTGAATCCATCATTTCTATCAGTAATAACAACCTGCTCATCTGGCGCTCACTAAAGTACAATTAACAACATACTGGCCGAAAGCTGAAGATGTGATATAACCAGAATCATAATTTAACAATGAGGCAGACATTTTTGAAATCCTCCAGAGCTACACTTAGAGAACTTTAAGTGCGAAAGTGGAACTGTGAAACTCATTTCTACTCCCTCGTGATATAAATGGTGCTTAAGGCTCGGTGACATGGTGATTGCTTGCGTGTCATGTAGTGGCAAGAATAATAATAAAAATAAACTTTATTTTTATGGCACCTTTCAGAACAGTTACAAAATGTTTCACAATAAAGCAGGACACATTTAAAACAAACCACTGACAAGCAATAATGAAGAACAGAAGCTAGAAAACTACACAAAGACTATAAAACTACACAAAGACCACCCTTTTCAAGCGGTCTTGGTCTGGTTGTTTGGTCTGCATCAGGGTTTTAATTCAACAGCTTGCCGCACCAATCAAACCTGCCTAACCAGAAAAATGTGCCAGGCTAGGTATGAAAGCACCCTTTATTTGTCTGTCCACCCCGATTTTTCCTGTAGGTGTTTATAATTGTCTGGCTCTATGTGTCAGGCTATGATTGACAGGTGACCTTTCCAGGGCGTACCCCTTCTCTTTCCCAGTGTCAGTTCATATCAGAGCCAGTGTCCTGTACATTCTATGCATCAAAATTAGCCCCATGTCTTACATTTGAAACTTTGTATGAAAGTTTTCATTTCACAGAAATTCATTGAAATCAAATTACTTTGGACCAAATGTTTTCTCTATATATCTTATATCTTATCTTATAAATAGTACTTAATATAAAGCCCTGTTTTACAGACAACTACAGTATACTGTTTTCATCCACACTGATGTAATGTTCCTCTCTTGTTAGGTCACAGAGTCAATGATGGACTGTGGCACTCAGTGAGTCTCGACACCAGAAGTCTGCAGATCACTCTGACTCTGGACAGTGAGCCGGCCTCCACCATTGAGCAGTGGGAACAACTGGAAGCTGGAGGCAGCTTCTATTTTGGAGGTCAGTGGACACTTAGTGTGGTTGTACTGGAAGGATACTTTGACTCATCTGCCTTGCCACACAGAGTATCAGAATAAGGATTCTATTGCTCTCTAACATGTTCTTCATCTTTATATTTGATGTGTCACCCAGGCTGTCCTCCAGAGGGCTGTCAGAACCCGACTCTGGCCTTCCAGGGCTGCATGCGCCTCATATCCATCAACGGCCAGCCAATCAACCTCAATCATGTCCAGCAAGGATTGCTTGGAAATTATAATGATATTCAGTTTGACACCTGCAACATCAGAGACAGGTAAAATATTTCTAAGCATGTTCTCATATACAGCTATTCACTTGGAAACTAAAGACAGCTGTCAGAAATACTGTGTCCAAAATCAGTGACTGGATTCATCTGTAGCTCCATTCTATATTTACATCATAACATTAGGTCACGAAAAATAAGTCTGTTGCTGTGTCTGTTGGTGACTCGTCGAGATCTAATGGAATGTAGTATCTATATGTATGTTTTCATTCATGCATGATCACCTAAAATAAGTAGTTGTGTTTTTGTGTTTTCTTCACCTTAAAATGAGATCTTTATATCTACAGAGACAGACAAATTAATCGCTGGCTCTAGATTGAAAGGTTTGGTTGCAATCTGCAGTCTCACCACTACACAATCCTAAACACTGGACCTTGGACCTTTAAGGTGCAAGAGAGAGAGAGAGAGAGAGAGAGAGAGAGAGAGAGAGAGAGAGAGAGAGAAAGAGATGCACTTATTATCCTGGAGTGAGTTTTTATTTGAACTATTTTGTGGTGTACTGCCAAAATATAGAAGCTGTTACCATATCTCAACAACTGCTGGAGTGATCACTATGACACTGGCACTATCTTGTGGCCCTTCAAAGATGAACACATAGCAGGTCAAACATTCCCATTTCTGTAATGGCCAGATGCTAAACTAAAACCAACGAGCTCTACTTCTTTGTCATTACGGTAACTATTAAATGTTACCATAATAAAATGGTAAACTAAGCTCTCATGTATGTACAGAAAACATGTTTAGCATCATCATATTGATTTTATTATCGTGAACATGTTAGCATGCTGATGTTAGCATATGGCTCAAAGCTTTAGAGAGCAGCTAGCATAGCTGTCTGTGGATCAGTGCAAGCAGTACTCCAACTCCAACAGTATTTTCTGTGCCTTTGGAACTGGTTTTGCCCGTCTGTTTGCCATGTTTTTGGTGCCCAGAGCAGTGTACACATAGCACAAGCAAGAGGAGAGGAACAAAAACATGGGAGGTTCAATTCAAATGAGACAACAAAAAGCCAGTTGTTGGCATTTTATTATTTTCGGTTCTGTCTGGTAATAAAGACAAGAGAATGCACAGCAATAATGAAACACACACTTAAAATGTAAATACACTTCAGCTGGTAGATATTTAAATATCAATCAGAAAATACAATTTAGTGTTGTTAGTGGAGGAATGAGGGTAAATAAGTCTGCATTTATCTATAAATCAGTATAAGTGATTCTTATTCACAGCAGCTTTATACTGTATGCAGTGTTTACAGTATGGTAAGGCCTGGTGGTACACACCACAAAAACCCAGAGACAAAATATGCAGTAAAGTTTATAGGCACAGCGCAGCAGGCTGCCATTTATATTTGCACTCAATGTTTTGTTTGCTCTGTGTATTCAAGACTTAAAACAGAGAGGTTACAATGACAGGACTACGTAAAATAAGCTGCATAATATGTGACCTTTCCAAAATATACCATGAGCACACTGTGCATGATACATTGCTGCACATATCCCCCTTCACCATAGCATCATGATATGGATATATGGAAGATTTGCTACAGAAAGTTCATTTATTAAAATCTTCATGCAGGCTCTCACATGCTTTCCTTGGAGCCTGTTCCTGAGATCTGTTTCCCCCCGCCGAAAGTAAAGATTTATCTTTATTTAAATTCTTAAATTTAAGGGTAGATTTATATTCCTATCAAAAGATTTGCAGCCTGGTACAGTGTTCAATGTGGAGAAGTTCCCAATTCAAGTGTTGTTTGAGTTCACACTTCACAAGAGCTAGCTCTAAGACCAGTTCACACAATAAACTACTTCACTTACTGTTCACACTTTAAAAATGTGTTCACAGTGCAGAAGGATGAAGTGCACCACATTCATTTTATTTTGTTTTTATGAGCTGCATTTTGACCCTGAGTTTGACTTGATGGACGAGCTTTATGGCAGTTGGCTCGTGGTCTTTGTTAATAAATTGTGATCATCGTTAATGTCATCCACTGTTTTGTTTCCCCCTCTCTTCATATGCACAGATGATAGATCTGCACAGTTTTGGACAATAACGTTATTACATTTGGTTATCCATCCCTGTTACAGGTTTTTCTCTCTTTAGGCGCTGCCATGGTTATGTTAGCAAATATCCCATACACTCATTCTCCACAGACTGTTATATATATTTAAACAGTGGAGTAGTTTGCAGCAATGCATCATTTTCTTTCATATGTTTGCACAATTTTGAAATTTATGATATGCCAGAAAACATATTGCAGCAGAGCCTAAAAAAATGAAATCTTAAATATAAACCATGTCATTTGATACAGTAACCAAACATGTTTACAACCTGGTACAAAAAACAGTTTTGGTCTCTATAGCTAATTTCCCCGTTCATGACAACTGCACTGACGGTGAATTTATATACAACTCACCTGTTCACATTATATTAAGGATTAAAGTTATGCAGAATTAAAAGTGTGCTTCCAGGCTTAATTCAGCCTGCTTCAGCTCCACTCATGCTCCATGTCTATAACCCATTTTTAGATTAGCCAGGAGGCCGTGGAGACAGGAGTGCCAAGTTGGCGATGACCAGAGACACCACACTGAGCTGTCACAATGGTTCTTTAGAAAGAAGACCCATTGTGACCGGCTGTTGCAACCTCTGTGGCGTCACAGAAACTATGTTTTATACAGTCTCTGGTGAGACTACAGTGAGATTACATACAGCCTGTTTTACCTATTAAATCACATGCAAAGGTCACCCGGTCACTATAAAGTAGCCTCTCATACTGTACACCTTCACATCAGACTGGTCGGTTATAACTCGTTATTCAGACATTGAATTACTGAAGCTCATTAATCTTATGTGACTTTTTGTTGGCTGTGATGCAAATCAGTGTTTCATGCTTTATTCTTTAAATGATTAGATTGTACAAATTGAGATATGATGTGACCATTTGCAGGACGACTGTGGCTCAGATTTGGTAGAGCAAGTTATCAGAGGGTCGCTGGTCTGATTCCCTTGGGCAAGACACTCAAATTGCTCTTGATGCTCATGATGCTGGTGTGTGAGCGTGGGTGAGCTCAGTATCATTGAGTGCTTTGGATAGGAAGTGGTGTATTTGTATTGCTCTTGATGAGCAACCTTGCATGGCAGGCTCTATCATCAGTGTGTAAATGTGAATGTGGCTGTAGATGTGGAATGTGTTGTAAAGCGCTTTGAGTGGTCAGCAGACCAGAGAAGCTCTGTGTAAATACAAGTCCATTTACAATCTGAAATACAGAAGGATTGCGTATGAAATAGTGTTTGACTCATTTGTTTGCACTCATCATTGTACTGATGAACTGCTCTACAAAAACCAACACCATCTGTTCTCTCTGCAGCCTTGTGGTAGTGAGTGTTCACAGCGTTCCACTCCAAAGCATCCAGACAATAAGACTTCCTGAAGAGGAGCCTTTCCATTTCTTGTGGTGTTGCTGTTATGCTTTGCTGTGATTGGTTCTGCTGTTTAAAAAATATGGAACAAGAGACATGACTGGTTGGTATCTGGTCTATACTAGACTTTATCCAGGCGGAGACACCCACGATGTCTGAGAGATTGACCTGCTGCTCTGCTTGTCTTTGCGCTTACGTGATTAAGATTGCGCCCATTGTCTGCTTTTTTCCAGCCATATGTGGCTCCATGTTTTGATGTTCTTCACTCCATTTATATTTTATATTATTATTATTTATTGGAGAACTGCATAATATTTCTGTATTGTTGAGAATAGAGTCAGTGAATAACCTTTACCAACCAACCAAGCAATCTGATTGCACAGCTAGATATTTAGAATGTGCTCAAATCAACATTACAGACCACCTGACTCTGACCCACACTAAAAATATTGCTCAGACGGGGTGTCATTTAGCTCAGTTGGTAGAGCAGCCGCCCCATGTAAAAAGGGTCAGTCCTTGCCGCGGTGGCCCAGGGTTCAAATCCGACCTGCGGCTTTTTCCCGCATGTCATTCTCCATCTCTCTCCCCACATTTCTGGTCACTCTTCAGCTGTCTCTGTCAAATATAGAAAAAACAATCTTTTAAAAAGTAATTATATTACTCTGACATCTCCACTTTGTCACATCCTGAAATTATATAACATGGTAATAAGCACACTGGAAGTCAACCTTTAATGAAGTAATAATCTGAATTTCAAATTTGAACTTTCTTTAATGAACATGTTTTATGGTGCTGTTAGACCTCCTCGTTACAGGTGTGCAGGATATGTATAAAAATCACTGGAAATAATTACATCAATCTTTGTTCAATACATTTTGACTTTTAGACTTAACACAGGAACACAGGAGACAATCTCTAGCTTTAACAATAGTTGGTTAGGACTAGAGATCGTCTTTGTTGTTAGGCCTTTACTAAGGTTCAGACTACCTGCTGGAGTAGTGAACTGGCATACATTACATAGAGGAGGAGTCTACTGCTGTGACAGTAGTGTTTATTTCCATGGAAACAGAGATAACGCTGGCAAAGACATGTTTATTTAGAGAGCAAATTAGTCTAAAATATGATTATCTTTGGTTTATTTAAGTTAATAATTGTTGTATAACACAATCTCACATGTAATATTGCTTAACTGGAATTGTTACTGGACAATATGGAGGGGGTGTATGGTTACATTCAGCCATCGTGGCTGGTCAATATTAAGCAAAAAAAAAAAAAGACAGAATTTTGGCTTTGCGGAAAGTGGGTCATTACAGCATGTAGTGTTAAAGTAATGAACAAGATTAATGACATATTTTATCGCTGTTTAGTCTGACACAGTTTTCTGACCTTTTTTTCTCCCGCCATGATCAAAATCAGTGTTTAGACTTTTGTCAGATTTTCTATCCAATGATCAGCACAGCTTCACAGACTGAAGTACAAGACTAGCTTCATCAGGGCCTGTCTTTGTCCATGTCCTTCAGAGGATGTGTCGGCTGAATTAGGACACACCTAGCAGCGGGGAGTCATCTGCGCCTGCATTATTAATTTGTTGATGGTGGCATGTTTCCTGCAGAGCAGGCTGAGAGTCACTGACATCTTGTCCAATAGAGACAGGCACACTGACAGGATCATCCAAATATCATTGCAGCGGAGGCTCTGGAACACCTTTTCTGGCACAGGACTCATTTAACAAGCTGCTCCCTCTAGTCCTGTGTGGCATCAGTCTCTCATTACCTGCCCAGAGCTGAGCTGGATCAGACCCACGAGCTCCAGAAGCATCTGCATGTTGTCTGGAACACTTATAGAAGGCAGAAACAATGCAGCAATTTTTGCTTTGTTCTTTAGAAAAAGTCTGGCGTCATCAGCAAACTGACTTATAATTAATTGTTGACATTTACAAAATGTTTAATTGCAAATTTTTTTTTTAAAGCGGAAGCAGCCCATAATTTAAAAAAAAAAAAAAAAAGGTTTCTCTCTCTATGTTGAATCTGGGGCATGTGCTTTCAGGGAGGGAAACATTGCTGTTAATGTAACAGTCATAATTAGGTCTAAAAACTTGTTGCCAAATCTAAAGTGTTTAAGTGTGCCAAAAATAAATGTATGTTTCTTCATGGAAATCCAAGTATAGTATAATAAATTATACGTAATTTGCGATATGTCTTCTTTTAATCTTTCTGCAAAGAGAATCTTGACAACTGAGAAGTAAAATAGAATAAACTGTATTTCTTTGAAACTCTCAATGAACTCGAAATCGACTGTTTAAGCATGTGTCTAAAAGTATGCGCACAACAGACGTATGTATGTGCACTTCTGGTCTGCTCTGTAATAGTAAATGGATGAACTTTCACATTCACTCCTTCACACACACATTACACTGAAGGCAGAGGCTGCCAACTGCTCATCAGGAGCGATATATCACTTCCTATCCAAAGCATTTATGATGATACTAAGCTCACTTACTCACACACACACACTCACACACCGATGGCACAGCCATCGGGAGCAATTTGGGGCTCACTATCTCATCCAAGGACACGTCAATAAAGAATAAAGAAATGGTTTTCCCAGTTTCCTGTGAAAAAAAGTTTGGCCTGCCTGCACGGAGCCCTGACCTCAATCCCATCCTGTGGGACGAAGTAGAATTTATTTCATGAAGAAAATGTAGCTGTTCGCCATCCGACCATCCAACTCCTGAAAGAGTCACAGCAAGACCAGCAGACCAGCAAATCCATGTAGCTGGGTTCAACTAGTGCAGTGGTTCACACTGCGTTTCCCATCGCAAAATTTGTCATTATTCCACATACCACCACAGTTTGAGAATTACTGATCTAGTGGAAATCCAGAAACCTTTGCTGCTCAGTGTGTGTGTGTGTGTGTATATATATATATATATATATATATATATATATATATATATATATATATATAGTATGTACGTTATCGAATGTTTTCAAAATACCAAATACTAATACTAATAATTCTTTACTAACAAATACTAAGGTTTCTATATTTAGATTAAAATTCATATTATTATGCCACTGTCCAACAAAAAAACACAAAGGAAGATTAAAGAAATCTTTCTCAGAAACAAAAACCAGAAATTAAAAATCTGTTTTGTGATGTCATTGGTGAATTGCTTAATATTTTAAATGGACTTTGTCGGTGAAAGTGGATGTGTCTTTTTCTTTGTTTGTTTTCTACAGGCGTGGTACTGAGCTTCAACTGTCATGTTATATTATTTATTCCAAGCTATCCTCCTCCTATCTATCCTGTATACACCATGTAACAAAGCATCTTTTCATTGTTAAATTAGATTCTAAATGCTGACTGTAGGTGGGAGAGAATATATACATTCCATATACAGAAAAAAGTCCAAATCAAATCAGAAGTGGAGATATGTGATTTTCATTGTACAGTGACGATATACATCTTTGTGTGTAACTTAACATCAGGCTTCACGGGTAGCGGGGAACGATGACTTCATTTATTATTTGAAGCAATTATGTATAATTTGTACTCCCTACAATAATCTAAAGGTGCTTTCTGTAGTTGTGTTTCAACTTTTAAATGCTTTAATTATGATTGATGATCATTTGACTTTTTCAAGGCACCCTCTAGCATTTGGCGCAGTGCATGATAAGGTAACAAAGGTTTCAGGATGTTTGTATCTTTGTTTTGTTTTTTAAACTCCATACATCAAGCAGTATTATGTGTACTTTAATGAACAACACCCTGTGCTGATCAGCTGGTGTCAGGGTACACAGCCATTTATTTGTTTTTGGATCATAATCACAATTCTGTGTATTTTTAAAGCCGGGTGAAATACTTTTATGGGACTCAATCTTTCTGTGTCCATTTAAACTTCATGACTCAGTTTATGGTGGGAGAGCACTTCTGCGGCTCAGCTACTGTAATTTCATGACCTGTGAGTGCGGCTGTGCACAAAACAATAGAAAAAAAATGGTAATTAAACCAATGGCTGTAACCTTATCCAAGCTGCGGCTGGTCCGCTCTGCTGCAATTAATGGCTGAGAGATAAAAGTGTATGAAATTATAGATGCATGCTTGAAAGGATGGCAATTATGTGAAACTGGAGGAAGGTTGAGGAAGGGACTATTAATCAAAAAAGCGTGGTTTGGAGTTTCCTTGAGGCATTTAATGTGTTCAAAGCCTGTAAACATGAACTCTGGTCTGACATTGATGCTTTTATTTTTGGAGAAAAACACTGAAATGTCTAACATTTCTTAAGTTAAGACAATGACAGAATAATACAAAGAAAATACAAGATAGATACAAAGAAGTGATGCTGTCAGATTTCCCCCAAAGCCAGTCTGAGTAATGACATGAAAATTATTTCTTAAATGATAATGAAAAGATCTGTTCAGAGAAAAGATATACCTGCATTTTTATCATCGCATCGCCTCAAGGGTTTGTGTGACCTTTTATTTTTCCATCAAATCGAGTTACTTTGTTTGTGTTAATGTTGCCCTGACAGATTCTGTCTGCAGAGACACTGCGATCAAAGCGCCACATGTCTGTAGAGGTATTAGACTGAACTTTGTGCAGAAAAACAAAAATAATTACTGCTTTCAGTTTCTAAAGAAACTCGTCTTTTTTGTTTGTCTGTTTCCGAAGACATTTGTGGACAATATAAGCAGAGAAATTGAAGAAATAAAGTAAATAAATGATAAACTTTGTATTGCTTACAAAAAATACTTTTTTTTTTTTTTTTAACTTTATTTCATGAACATGAAGACCACACCAACATGGATTTGAATTTAGACAGGTTTATTGCATGTTGTGGATAAAGATGAACCGTGCTGTAGGAGGGATGAAGGGTAGCTGGATGGAGGCGTAAAGGATAACAGTCGAGGCATGGAGGGGTAAAGGATGAGTGGAGAAATCAGGGTCGTTGAGTCGGGAGATCGAATGCTGTGGTTAGAAATGACGCTCCTCTGGATAGAAATACTGTAGGTGATGGAAGAGAAAGACTGACTCAAACTGTCTCCTTCATTTAGAGTCCAGTAAACAACCAACTTGAAGTACTCCTCTGGGTTGTAGATTGTAGACTCTTTGCCACCTTTTTCATTTCAGTGTTCTGGAATCCTGGACGTCTGCACTTAGGGGGACGGAGGCAATGGGGTGCTTGAAACTGCTCTTCCCTCGATCTCCACCTTCTCCCTTTCTTTTGCTGCTTTCCTCATTCAGAATGTTCCGATGTCAGTTGCAAGCCCTGATTTAACCTCCAGTTTGAATTGTTCACATTATTGTACCTGTGACTTAGATCTCTTGCGTGCAGGCTAGCAGCAGGAAAACAGAAGGAAACTGGGAGGGAGCTGAGACTGAGTGGGGCAGCCATTTCTTCATCACTCCACAGACTAGAGCAGCCATATATATTTTTTTTCAAATTTAGATATTCAGAGTGTATACAAAAACACTGTGTCCTCTTTTGCAGGTGTCTTCCTAACCTGTGCGAACATGGAGGTCGGTGTTGGCAGTCCTGGAGCTCTTTCTCTTGTGACTGTTCTGGGACCGGCTACTCTGGAGCTACCTGTCACAACTGTGAGTCACTTTGTGTCTTTGACTTAATGTGTCTCATTGTTTCACTGAGAAACAGAAAAAATGACTCATAACAGATAAAAGGAAGGGAAAAAATGATGATGATAGACGAGATTCTGCATCAGAGCCATATCGAGTATCAAGTAGCGTAATAATGAAAATAAATCCCTTAATAACAGTGGCAGATGTTTTTAAATGTGGTGTTATTCTGTGTTTTTTTTTATCGACTATGAATGATGGTCCATGTAGACACTAAAACCAATAATGTGATTGTTTGTCTCTCAATACGTTCTGTCTCCCAGTCTGTGTCTCTTGTGGTGTAGTTCTTATTATTATAGTGCATATACTATGACAGTCTCGCCCACAACTGCCCCAGAGCAACACCAATAACACATACAGTGCATGCACTCACACATAACTGATCCAAAAGACTGGGCATGTGTTATTTCACAGTGCAGTTCAGTTCATACTGATATCTTACATTCACATCATGACCTATATGGACATATATGACCTATAGATGGCATATCTTTTTTGCTTTCAGGGCAATCTCCTCTATAGGCTTGATAATTTATTAAGTTTTATACAACAGTTGGTTTTGACCATTGACACAAAGAAACCCACACGAGGTGACAACCATTTACTGCATACTATCGTTATCATACTACCAAACTGTCTCCTTCATTTACAGTCCAACCTAAAGTACTCCTCCGGGTTGTAGATCATAGACTCGCCACCTTTTTTAGCTCAATATTTGGGAATCATGGAAGTCTGCACTTAGGGGGACGAAGGCAATGGGGTGCCTGCGACTTCTCTTCTCTCGTCCTCCACCTTCTTCAGTCCTTCTGCTGCTTTCATCATTCAGAATCTTCTGTTGTCGGTCTCAAGCCCTGGTTTATCCTCCAGTTTGAGTTGTTCACACTGTTGTACCATCATTGTACCATACTTAACAGTTACCTAGAGTTGTTGTAAATGTTGAAAAATAATCAAAGTAGTGGTTTGAATTAAACTAAAGCTCCTGCACTGTCTGGGGAAAATATCACACCAAACTCCCTTTATGAAATATGGCATTTGAACAATTCCTTACATGTCCAAAAAACACAAAACACAAGTCTAGAAACACAGAGATAAAGGATGTCATGTGTGTTGACAGCCTTATTGTTAATTGGGCATCAGTATAATCCATCCAACCTCTTAAGAACTTGTTACCAGTGGTATTTTAGTGAGTGACGATTGTAGAACAAACATGAAAATGATTCACTAAAACAAGAGGCAAATTAAACTGACTCAAAGCATTTTAATATTTTAGGACTTCTTTTGGTTGTTACCAAAGTAACTACTTGGTTTCCTGCTTCCTGTTTGGTGCTGAAGAGAGCACACCTTCTGACAAGAAAAAGATTGATATTTCCACCAAAGTTCCTAATAAATTCTTATTTCAGTGGATGTGTACATGATACAAAACAGCTTGCCTATGCTAACATGCAGGCCTGCACAAAGTAGCTAACGAGCTAGTGTTCAGAACATGTTATGTGTTGCTTGGCTACATTTCAGTTGCAGATGCTAGTCCTACATGGTTTAGATCTCATAGTTTAAACAATGTATTCATATTATTGATATGCAAATGTGGTTTTGAACACATGGTCTGATTACGTATCGTTATGTATTTTAAGTGGATATATGTAAAACCTGAAGCTTTCTTAGTACATAGAGATAACATAACCAATGGAGCTCTGTAGCAAGCAGGAAGATCTATCTATTAGATTTAAATACATTCACAAAGATTTTTTGATTATATATTCATTGTTTGGTTCGGCTGTAAACATGAGATTTGATGGTGGCAAGAAAAATACAGAATACCCATGTATGATTTTTGAGGCTCAGGCAGTCATCAAGCACACCAAGGCATGTTGCGTGGCAAGTCCTGGTGTCAGGGGTGATAGAAGTGCACCATACAGCTCATGGTTGTCAAGTGTAAAATTGCAGTGTCCTTCTTTCCAAATAGTTTAAAAATAGTATACTTATTATTAACATCAACTGTATTATTTTCAATTGAAATAGTTTAGAGCCAATACAGAAGATTAATTAAATGATTAAAGCTTTAAAACCTCTTCAGTGTCCCCAGTGTTATAGACTATATAAGAATACTGCCATAACTATTTTTCCTCCAAAATATCTAGTAGTCGATAGTCTATTTTGTTTTCCAGTCCACAAAAGTGTCCCCAAGTTATTAGTAAACCATAACAGTGCAGTAGACCTTTTTTGAAGCAGCCATTTTGACATGAAATAGTAGGATAAACACAGGCGTTACCAATGATGCTAATTAAGGTTCAGTTCCATTTATTGCAGCAGAGACTTTCCAACATGCACCAGAGCAGCACCCTGACTCTGTTTGACCTGAATGGAATTGAACCATAATTATTATCATTTGTAACACCTGTGTTTACCTACTATTTCCTGTCAAAATGGCTGCCATGAAAAAAGGTCTGTTGGGTTCGAAATATTTTGATATCTCTGTTTTTCCTTGGCTCTTCTGCAGTTTACCCACTGGTCTGACAGAAGATTTAAACTGTGATTTCTCACTCACTGGTATGTTCCACTGATATTCTGTGATCAGATTTAATAGGGCAATCCCTTTTACTCTTTAACTTTGCTTAGGCAATCCGTCTTGTTAATTCCAGTTTGTTAGAGACTTTATTGTATACTTGACACTGACACAGGAACCTGTTCCAAGTGTCCAATTTCTTTCACCAATGAAATGTATTATTTTGTTATCTAACTGTTACTCCAAGGATCTTTGTCTCTTTCCATTCTTTCAGTTATAACCCAACATTTTATTCTCTGTACAAAACAGACCCCTTTATTCAGATTTTCTACAACCTAAAAAGCATCAAAGCCCACTCTACTGAATCCAGTTTTGTGGCAAGCAATAGTATAAAAAAATCTTTTCAAGTCATGTTCTTCTTTCATCAACTTAAACCTGATTTTCTGAGCCAGGGAAAAGAAAAGGAGAAGCTAAGAGAATGGAAGAATGGCATGAAAATGGCAGGAGGTGGGGGTCACCGCTGTGTAGACTGTGGGGTGCATATTTTCACATTAGATGGGCACGATCAATGTGTGGCTTGCCTGGGCCGTAGCCATGCCAAGGCAGCCTGCGTGAATTGATTTATCATGACAGCTTGAATTAGGGAGGCAAGGTGCCTTTTGTTTAAAGGAAAAAGGCCAGCCATTTCCACTGTGTTAGCTTAAACCTCTCCAGAGGGCGGAGCTAAGCGAGTTGGGCTCAGAATTTAGGCCAGCCCCCAGCCCCTCCATCTGAAGAGAAGAGGATAAGCAGGTCAGGGATGGCAGCTGGGCCATACCCCCTGGACATGGATACAGAGGAGGATCTGTATGAATGGTAACTGCTGCAAAATGTAGACTGGTTGTGCGTGTACAGTACCAGCCAAAGGTTTGGACACACCTTCTCTCTTCAATGTTCTATATTTTTTATCTGTTTTTTTAGACATTAAAACGATGAAATAACTATGAAATAACAAACATGGATTTATGTGATAATCAAAATGATGTGGCTTTCTGTCAATCACCTTCATGAGGTTGTCACCTGGAGTGATTGTCAATTAACAGGTGTGTCTTAATGAATTTCAGTTGTGTTGTTCAGAGGCAGTGTTGGCATACAGTAAAAAATATATAATATCAATACTTTGAACCATGTATTTAGTGATCCTATCCACATTAATTACACATTCAATAGTGCTGACGGTACCAAAAGGTATCATAAATCAAATCAATTCAATCAATTTTATTTGTATAGCTCAAAGTCACAAAACACATTTTGCCTCAGAGGGCTTTACAATCTGTACAGGGAGTGACACCCTCTGTCCTTAGACCCTCGGTTCCAGTGAGAAAAACTTGCCCACAAAAAAACCTCTATTATTTTTTTTTTTAAACTATGTTTTTATTGTTTTAACATTTAAATATACAACCATTTCACACAATACATACATAATACAGGTACAACACACAGGGTCATCTATAGCAAAATAAAGTGCAGGATATCACTCACAGCTGATAATTGGAAAATAAATAATAATAAAAATAATAACAAATAAAATGAGTTGGGCTAATGGGCCTTCATGTCCATAGCTCTCACGTGAGTCACCCTTGGTTTAACATTTCAGTCCATAGTGAAGCAGGGTGCCCCTCAGGGGTGCGTGTTCCTCCACACGTTCATCACGGTGTCTAATTTGAGAATCTCAGCACAGAAAAGTTCAAAATTCTCCACACAGAGCATTCCAACGTCAATGAGATCGCCTCTGGTCCAAGTAACATTTCCAGTTCTTGCAGTATCTGTTACCTTTCTCAGTATCATGTCTCAGGGAGAAAGTTCCATGTTGTGAATTTGATTAACTATCTCTATCCAATCTAAAATTGTTGGGCACTCACTACTCAGCCATTTCCTGGTTATTGCTTTCTTACTACTTGCCAATAGTATTTGTAATAAGTACCTATCTTGTTTATTCAGCACAGTCGGTATGTTTCCTAAATATATAACACTGAAGCTTAGGTCAAGCTGCATGTTAATTATTGAGCTGATTGCTGTTACTACCTCTACCCAATATGAAGACATATTAGGACATTCCCAAAATATATGGAAGTGGCCAGCAGACATGTCGCCACACCTTCTCCAACACTGTCCATGTTCTGGGTTCACAAAAAAAAAAAAAAAAAAAAACCTTTAACAGGGAAAAAATGTGGAAGAAACCTCAGGAAGAGCCACAGAGGAGGGATCCCTCTCCCAGGACGGACAGACGTGCAATGGATATCACATGTACAGAACAAATCAACAGAGACATATTGTACAGATAAAATGAATGATAAAATGACAATGAATTACAGTAAATGATAAAATGATTACAGTAGCAGTGGGACCTGTGATAGAGAGACACAGATGCACAGCAGCCGTAAATCATTAACTAACTATAAACTGTGATGGAGATATGCTAGCAATAATGACAGTAATAGTATATGTAGTGGACATCATGCAGGACCACAGCAGCAGTCACAATCCACGAGAACCTGCTGGATGAGAGAGCACAGAAACTCCAGGGAAGAAGTTTAGTTAGTAATATGCATTAACATGCATGCCTACCGGATGCCTGAAGTTTTCTCTGACATCATCAAGAGCTGTTATGATGGGTTTCACGTAGTGTAGGACACGACAAAGTGATGTTCGAAGTCACTACTGGCGTCAGACAGGGTTGCGTTCTTTCTACACTCCTCTTCAACTTAGCAATAGACTGGATCCTATCCCGCACTATGGAAGATAAGAGGAGAGGTATACACTGGACACTCTTTCAACCCTAGAAGACCGTGACTACGCTGACAACTTGGCTCTTACTCTGACATACAGAAGAAAACAAGTCGCCTACAAAAGTTTGCAAACCAAGTAGGCCTGCGCATTAAAGTTATGACACTCAGTATCTCTAACCCTACCCCTGTCAAACTTGGCGATGATGAACTGCAGTACGTTGATTGCTTCACCTACTTAGGGTGTGTTGTTGAAGTGGTCCAGAACCTTGTGGAACTCCGCTTAGGGCGGTTCCTTTGATGTCAATTTGATGTTCCAGTATCTGTAAAAGTATTTGATGGTCAGTAGTTGTTACTGTTACTTGTAACTTTGACTAGTGTGGTCTCTGTGCTATGATGGGTTGGGATGCCTCAGTACAGCTGTGGTTCTCTGTTAGCCTGGCTGCAGTGCTGAAGAGAAACCTGGGGTTGTTCTTATTTTCCTCTGTTAATGAAGAGTAATAGGCTGTTCTGGCATTACGGAGAGCCTTCCTGTAGGTTTTAAGATTATCTTACCAGACTAAACGAGATTCTTCCAGTTTAGTGGCACGCCATTTGTGTTCAGATTTATGTGCCTCTTGCTTTCAGTTACGAGTCTGCTGGCTATACCATGGTGCTAACCTCCTATGTTTAATTATCTTTTTTTTCAGACGTGCAATAGAGTCTAGAGTTGTTTGTAATGAGCCTGCAGTACTATCAACACGATGATCTATTTGTGTCTCTGTACTAAAGGATTGGGTGGGCAGCTGCTCTAATGGAGGCGCAGAGAAGCGTGTAAGACTGCAGCTCTGCTTCCTGGTCTCAACTCTGGGCTGTCACAGTTTTGGTCGACTAATAAACGTGGCCGAGTTTCGAGATATGAGACCTGCTCCATCCAAAGTGGGATGGATGCCATCTCTCCTAATCAGACCAGGTTTTCCTCAGAAAAGAGTCCAGTTATCTATGAAGCCCACATCGTTTGCTGGACACCACCTCGACAGCCAGCGGTGAAATGACTTGCCCACAAAAAACCCTTTTAACAGGGAAAAAATGTCATGGACAATTGTAGATATTATAATTACTATGTTTATATATAGAGTCTCATGTCTCCAGGGCATAATGTGCATTTCACAGTTACACTCGTTCCCTTAAAAAAAAAAAAGTAATGGCTATACAGTGAACCCTCGTTTATCGCGGGGGTTACGTTCCAAAAAGAACCCGCGATAGGTGAAATCCGTGAGGTAGTCAGCTTTATTTTTTTACAATTATTATACAATACAATACTGTACTATAGAATGAAACTAAAGATCAAAACCTGTTTTCAGGCCCAAACATTTGTTTAAGAAATAAAAATATAAACGTTTTCTTACAAATAACTATGATAGTTTTTAAAAATACTATAATAATAATTTTAATTATGAATACGAGGTTGGACACATTGTGACTCATGCGTATTTCACAGTCCCTCTGACTGTGCCTTTTCGTCCTGACTCCGCTCCGCTGTAGTGTCTTTTTCTACTTTGGTAGAAAAGTAGAAAAGGCTTTGGTACGGGTGTCTTTTTCCGAGAGAAGAACATAGTTATGGGTAGTTGTTGGCACTCCTTTTTTCTTCTGGGCAAGATGTGAACTGTTGACATTGGTCTAAGTGAAAGACCAATGGCAAAAGTCCTTAACCAATCAGGATTAACAACACAATGCACTGTAAAAAAAAAAACAACAAAAAAATCTTCGAAGCCGCGAAAGGTGAATCGCGTTATAGCGAGGGTTCACTGTACTTCCATTTAAAGAAGGCTACATTTGGATTCTTTGGACTTGATATTTCTGTTTCTCGTTGAATCACGTGACAATTTGTGTAAGCAACACCTGCCCACCTCCACCTCTGATTGACTTACCATGGAATTTTGCTCAACCTTAGGAAATCGTCTTCATTTATCGATTGTCTCATGCACCCACCCTTACCAAGGAATGAGGAACAAAAAAAATCTTTGCCACTTGGCTTAGAGATCTAGTTGGTCTGATGAAAAACAGCTGCCTTCAATCATAGTAATGCGCCACATTTTGTGGCAGCAACGGTAACAGTGTTATAATGATAGGAAGAGTAATCAAAAAACGCTGTTACTTATAGCGCTGTTATTCCCATCACTGGGTGTATGCACACACAGATGAGACATTAATTTTAGTGACCTCTGACTGGCATAACCGGGTGTCATTATGGCCAACATGAATAACAATCTTACTGTTTACGTTTATCCTTAGCCAGCAGTTTTAAATTAAACTCGATGTCGTCCGCTTTGGCCCCTGAGATGCATTTAACTATGGCCCCTGGTGTCACTAACTTCACATTTCGTAAAATGGAGCTGCCAATAACTAGAGTTGGCCTCTCAGCGGGTGTGTCACTGAGTGAGGAATATAATAGAAACCTGGAGCGGTTGGTGGTCTACCGTGGGCTTCAGTTTGGGGCTATGCCTCTATCAGACAGTCACCCAGCCTCCCAGGTGCTCGGGAACTGCCAGGGGACGGCTGTAGCTGGTGCGGTACTACCTTCAATGGTACCGCACCAGCTACAGGGGACTTGCTAACTATAGCAGCTACTGACTGTTCAGCGGTGCGGTACTGTGCCTCTAAATCACTGAGCTTCGCTTCCAAAGCAATAAATAAACTACATTTATTACAAGTACCGTTATCACTAAAGGTGGACAAGGAGTAGCTAAACATGTGGCACACCGGGCAGGAGAGAACAGGAGAGGACAGAGGAGGAGAAGAGAGAGCAGGAGAGGAGAGAAAAGCCATTGCTATAGCTCATCGAGTTAGTGAACAGAAACAGGTAAAACAGGTAAAAAATCGGATTATGGTTACTAAAGTTAAGAGACCTGTTCGTGCACAAGCAGAACAAGTCTAAGGAAAGTGTAGAGAGAGATAGATAGATAATCGCTGATGTGAAAATATATACAATAATCTGTTAAGGTGAGCAGAGCAGAGAGCACTGTGGCAGAAACACGGATAACCGTAAGTGAGAAAATATGTTTACCATAGTACCTCAGTACATCAAAATAGCTGATCTACATTCAGAACAACGGCATCTGCAATCAATTAACTAGTGGACAATCTTCACTCTCACTCTCCTGCTCAAGAGAGATGAGAGAGAGACGTCACGTTGAAGTTGCAAATACAGTGTTTATTTGACAAGTACAGAACAGGAACTGACATGGTTCGGCACACAGAGTAGAGCCATATTATTGTCTGCTTCTCCGAAAAGGAGCTCTGGTCTGAGGATGAAGTTTTGAAAGACCTAAGGCCACCCGATGTACTTGTCTTGTGCGGAGCATGGAGCTGAAGTCACAGTCGGCTAATGTCAAAGCATATTCATTCCATTGGAGGGCGTTTGAGTTGGAGAATCATTTGGACAGAGGGAAGGTATCATCAACCATGCCACCAATATCGGTGTACTCACATTGATTTTTTAAAAGTGAGTCAGATATGGTTGTCAATCCAAGGTTCTCTTGGATTTGTAACTTAATAAAATGAATAAGCTTTATCCCTCATTTCATCCATAAGCAGAAGTAGAGTGCCTTGCACCTGAGCACACATTAGTAGCAGACAGCTTCTGGCTAGAGGGATGAGTTACTGATAAAAGATGACCTCAATACACTAGAGAACTCTTTGCTAGATTATAACCATTGTTCTCTGAGTGAAGATACACTCTCTTCTTGTTGAGGTTGCTCAGAATCACGTCGATCAAGGAAAACCTGTGAAAACACACACACACACACATATATATGTAGCTGGGTGGAGAGATATTCTTGGGACTCAGAACAACATTAGAATGTAACACATAGTTTGTAACTAAAATATGTTTGTCTGTGCACTGAATATATTCCATCCCTCATTACACTTTTAGAAAGATGAAGTGCCCTTGGGAAAGATACTAAACCCTAAATTTCTCCCAAAGGCTTTGCCATCGGTGTGTCATCCCAAACTGATCTGTTGAACTGAATTGAGCAGTTAGAACCTTGCATGGCAGCCATTGCCGTCAGTATATGAATGGGTGAATGTGATGTGTAGTGTAAAAGACAAGAAAGGTGCTCGTCAGTATGACTACCATATAGCATTTACAACTTACTGCCAAATGTCAATTAGTCAAATACTGTGTAATAGCCCAATAGTGTCACCTACATGCATATACAAAGCAAAAACATTGTTCTTTAGTGCTTTTTGTTTTGTAAGAAACCATATCTGCTTTTTTATTATTGTCTTTTAACAAACAAAAAGGAAGTAGAAATCACAGCAAGATTACACAACAAAAACATTGCATTGAAACCCATCCTGTATTTTTTTGTGTGTGTTTGGGTTTGTTTGGTTTTTTTTAAAAAGGTCCACAAGTCCACAAGACTTCAGGAAGAAAGGTGACAGTGTTCCCAATGTAATCTTGAAAGAGCAGAAGTTTTAAAAAATAGAAAATTAAAGCCTTGGACATTTTGGCAAAAAATGAAAGCAAAAGCTTGTAAGCATGCGGTTTCCCATCCATTCTTATCAGTAATAATAATATTTCAGCCCTTGTACTCACCACATACAAGGGCTGAAATGTGTAAAAACAGTTACACCAGTGAAAGGAGGAGTCTTGGGCAGTCAGGCCAAGCCAACATTGTGCTGCCAAAATAATAAAAATAAGACCGAGGTTATAAAAACAGAATCATCCTTGAAATAGCTCCAGACTCAGACATACATGTTGAAGTTTTTCCTCTTTGGTGTCAATTCTTGACACCACCTTGTTATTCAGCGTGAAGCCATCTGTTGGAGTCCGTGTGTTGAACTTCCGATGCCCTCAGAATGCTGATTTTCTGTTTATATGCAGGCAGATGCAGTCGTCTTCACATGTCAGAGGGAATGTGACAAAAACACCCTCAGAATAAAAATAGGCCCCTCCTCGTCCACTCCGTGCCTTTGGAGAATTTGATTTGCCTTTGTCTCCTGGCTGCTCCTTGTTTGTCTGGTGTGTTTAACACCTCGTTAAATTGTGATTGATGATTAAAAAGGTTATCTGGCTCTACCTACAGGCTCACGCAGCATTGCATCCATGTTTCTGGTTGGATAGCCACAAGGACAGGACAACTCCTGGAAAGATTGTAACATAGCTGCTTTACGGCTCTCTCAGCCACAATGAATAAAATAAGATAATGTTTTGTAGTTTTCAGACTGGTTCTGTTTAAAATATTAAAGAATGCAAAAATCTGAAATACAGAATTTAGCCAAAATTCTCTCTGTAGACTTTATGTATAGACAAATATGGGTGCATATTATCAGCAAGCAGCATCAGTATGCGTGCACGTGCCAGCTTATAAAGAATTGACTGATGTTATGTTGTGAATTTTCTATAGTTAAATGTGAAACAATAATATCACAGCACTGTAGCACGGAGGCTCTGAGGAAATGACGGCCTGTATCATTGCAACAGCTGAACCCACACAAAGCACCATGTAGTACCCACAAAAGCAAGCTTTATTACCATTTTTTACACAAAACTGCACTCATTGCATGATAACATAAATTTGTGGTCAGTGTACATATGAAGCTTCAGTCTCTGTAACAGTGAAAACGGCTTTGTGTTCTTGGTGCTGAGGATGTCCACACAGTCATTTAAATGACCAGACAAAAAATGACTTTTTTTATTCTCACATATTCTCAGAAACATCTCTGCTTCAGAACTCTGAGGTCAGCATTATTCTTTCAATCCAATCCATTGTTTGAAAAGATCACCACAGGCAAATCATTTCACATATCTGAAATGAAAAAAGAAAGACTTGATAGCTGTATGAAAAAAACTGCAGCTCAAACTGCACTGGCATTCCTTCCACTTCCCACACTATTGCAGAGGTGACTCGCTATCCAGAATTCACATTTAAAAACAGAACACTAATGTGATTAACATAGTTTACATCATAAACTGATGTTTACCAGAGATACAATTGCAAGTATGATTTCAAATTTCAAACAGTAGATCATTTAATTCAGCTGCATGATTTAAATTGGCCCTGCAGAGAACAAAACAAACCACAGTTCACACTCAGTGTTACTCACCAAAACACACTGTGTGCACCCTCCAGCTCTAACAAAAATGATGAATGCATTTATTAAGTATTTCATATTCAGTATTGTTTACATTCATATTTACCAGCTTGCAGTCTTCCTCTTTGCTGGCACATTACAGAAGATACAGAAATGTGGATTGCATCACCTGCACATGTGCATCTTTGTGTGTGTGCACAAAACATAGAAACTCTGAGACAAACAGAACCAAACCTCCACAGGGAAGTTAGAATCTAGACATCCAATGACATTGTTTTACACTGGTTGTATTGGTACAATGTTTTAAATATATGTTGTATATCATATATTTCTACTTCTTCTCTTAGAGCTAACCTGTCAACTACACCTGTTGTTTGAAAATATAGAAAATTATTTGAAATTTCCTCTAATGTTACCTAGTGTTCAGATGTATGACAATAACACATCTATTCTATATTAAGCCTGACCTCAAGCATAAGTAATGTCACAAACTGTAAATGATTTACATGTACACTTGTGCACATCCATATGACGTGAAACATTGTTATTTGCTATAATGACAATGCTTTGTAGTTATTACCATCTTTTTTGACTTTCATCAAATCTTCATGCCCACTTTACGGCGATGGAAAGCTTACAACTACAATACTTTTCTATTGATTGGGTCAGAAGAAGAAAAAGAAAACATTTAAAGGGTACAGTAAAGATGGTTTGTTCTGCAATCATTATTACCCCAAAGGAGAAGTAAAGCCAAATAATGAGGGTTAATAATTCAATGTCAGTCCTGGCTTCCTGAGTTGTTCTCCTTTGTTGAATGTGTCGACCATGAAATGTTGAGTGAGTCCTGACAAAATGTGCAAGAAATGTAAACATTGTAAGTGTTAGAAAAACTATGTGAGGTAATGCACTGCAATGTTAGCTAATTGTTCGACCCCCAGCTCCTCCTGTCCACAAGCCATGTATTGATGTCAGAAGTGCATTCTTCGTTATCTACCTGATGATGCAAAGACTCATTTTCAGAAAATCCTTGAGAAAGTCGATTATTATTGGAAACATGTTGGAATCTTCTTACGGCATCAGCAGATTGTTTTCACTTGTTTCAGAGAGCCTGTTCACACTCTCTCGATCAGCATGGATTCTCTGTGAGCATTTCTCTCTGGTCTGCTTTTTTCTCTGCTCCTCTCGTTGGTTTGAACATGGCTCAGGTGGAAATCATGAAGGTGATGCTATGCACCGATCAGGATTTAGCAGCATTTGAAAGAGTCTGATAGTTGGTGGGTTGTTTGCTCACATCCTCTTTCGTGTTACAACAATTCTGGTCAAACAAGACAGTTGTGATGAAGCAGATCGGTTGAGATTTTGACTGTTACAATCGTACACAAGATTTTTTGTTCAAATTGTACCTTTGATTGTTGCTTCTTTATATCTGGAATATCTAAATTTATACAGAAATACTTGAGGCACTTTTATGGATTCATACATTCTCGACAGAAAGGACTTTGATTTTTTTGCAGTGTAGCCGACAGGAAGCAGTTGTTTCTGTGCTGATACCTGAAGGAAAAACTGTCTTTGCCTTCCAGCCATATACGAGTCGTCCTGCGAGGGCTATAAGCTGATTGGCAGCTCCTCTGGCTTTTACTCCATTGATCCAGATGGGAGCGGCCCTCTGGGGCCCACGCCGGTCTACTGCAACATGACAGGTGAGTTCACCGCAGTCCACTGTGTTGTCACCTTTACTCCCTCAGAGTTCCGGCGGGACCGGAGCTCTGAGTTGAGAGTCTCTCACAGATCACACGGTATCGATCTGCAGCGCTGACACTTCACTGTCCAGAGAGAAATCATTACGGTCACTTGATACGCTTTGTGCCAACAATCCCTGACAGTTTGTGTGACGTCCGTCTGGTTTGTAAAGATCCACGGGAATACACTGTAAAACAATCCTTTAAGCTAACTTATTTTTAAGATTTTTTTTAACTTCCAAAAAATGGATCCAAAACAAACACTGTCATCTGCATACCTCTGACAACCTGTCCAAGTCCTATCTTCTCACCAGGAAAACGCAAAATGGATGACTACCACTACAATGTCATACTATGTCTGTCATTTATTTATTTTCTAAGAAGAATCAGTAAAACAAAGTGAGCCTCTTTCATCTTCTACATCTGCTACACCTCTCTGTGTTGTCAGTTGATTTGATAGAAAATGTACATGTGCCCTGAGATGATAATGTTGCAACATGAATACACGTCAATAATTTAACATCTAATAGGAAATAATCAATTCGACCATAAGAATCATGCACAGAGAGGAAGGAGTATCTCCCTGTGGTACTAAAAGACCTCCATACAGATTACATATGAATTATTACTGGGACAGTCCACTGCTTTAGACCTCTTAAAATATTTTAGTAAGTCATTTGAATAATTAGGTATACATGAAAGGTGGCCTGCTGACCAAAGGTGAAAATAGTATTAGGCCCACAGATGTCATCAAAAATATTGGCACTGTTCCATTTGATTAAAATAATCACCATTCTCTACACTCTGAAAAGTGTGTAGTGGATGTCCATATTTGGTTTGCAGTAGAACACAATTATTGGTATCCTTTAGAAGGAGAAGGAAATAATTGATTTGTAGTAATACCTTAATCCTCTGAGGTCCTGTTAATGGCTATAAATTGCTTTTGCAGTCGTGGGTGTTTGGACCCGAGAGGGTTAGTCAGACTATTTTAATTAGTATCACAGGTGTTTTCAATCTTATAATCATTCATGTGGCCAGTAAGAAGAAAATTACTGACTCTGTTGTTTTGTGGCACTGCATCACAATATGGAAGACGGAAGGAAAATCAAAGAAAAGTCTGAAGAGATGAGATTAGAAAAAAGGTCAATGCATGATCATCATGAAAACAACATCTTGATGGTCCCGTGGCCAAAGAACTGTAGCAAACATCTTTGGACGTGGTCGCAAGAAGATTAATTAAAACTGAGACTGAACTGGAGGATAAGTATCACCATTGTAGAGGATCAAGGAAGAACCCACAAAAATGTTGTCAAGTAGAAGAAGTAGAACAATATTATTTGGAGACATGGAACAAAATTTAAGTTTATTGAAAAATCACAGTTCAAAAAAGAAAATATGTGGTGGAAAAAAATGTGTTGTTTTTTGCTTTTCAATACTCAAAGCAAAGAACACCACACCTATTGTGAAACATGGAGCAGGCTCAGTGATGTTTTGGAGTTGCTGTGCTGCCTCAAGCAATGCCACCATGAAATCAGAAGATTATCAAGATATTTCAGAGTGAATCAGTTCAGAGTCAGAAAGCCGGGTCACGGTTCCTCCAGCAGGACAATGACCCCAAACAAACACCAAACCGTGCACCTAAGAATGGATGAACAGAAAACATTCTGAAGTGACCTGCTGTGAGTCCTGATCCGAATCCCATCAAACATCTAAGAGCTGAAACTTTGTTGGGGCACGGCAATCAGATCTCAAAGAGCTGTACTGCCAAAGACAATGCTATAAAAGATTAACTCATTAACTTATTTTAAATAATATGTCGAATTGTAAATGATAGCCAAAGTTTCAGATACTATATACTATACCTGCTTTAATTTAACAGAGTTTTTTTTTAAAAAGGTGGAAGAGTACCAGCATTTTCAGCCACAACTATATGTGTATAAGGAATGCCCTACTTAATTAGCACTGCAAACCCTCGTGGTTGAGCTGTGAAAGAGGAATAAAAGGTCTGGCCTATGCAACTGCTTCTAAGTCTAATGTGTGCAGTATCTTAAAGATGATATCACCTGAGCTGGAAAAGACTTGTCTCTTTTAATTGGATGGTTAAAATCTTGACAGTTCATGAAGGTAGATCTTTTTAACGTAACAGGTTTTCATTTTTTCAAGTCTCTTCACCTGTGAGCTATACACTGATACACTAATCTGACAAATGTTTGTCCTGACCATGTTGAAAGTGTGGGTCCATGCTAACAGATTGTTTGTGTGTGTGTGTGTGTGTGTGTGTGTGTATTCAGAGGAGAAGGTGTGGACAGTGCTATCCCACAACATCTCAGCTCCAGTCCGAGTCCAGGGCTCCTCTCTGCAGAAACCTCATACCATGATGTTAAACTACAGCGCCTCGGTCAAACAACTGCGCGCCATCATCACGCGGTCAGAGCACTGCCAACAGGAAGTTGTTTACAACTGCAGGAAGTCCCGCCTTTTCAACACCAAAGGTAATACCATGTGTTTAAGAGGATTATTTTTCTCTGAAGGTCATGTTCTCACTGAATGTGTTTATCTCATTTGTGGTTCACAGAGGAAACCTTATTCTGACCTCATGAACATCTCTGGCGTTGTTGTTCTTGTTCTTGTTGCTGTGTTGCAGTCTTTCTTTCAACTTGGATTGCTTCGGGAGCCTCTGGTGTCCCAAACATTGCAGATTTGCTCCTAAATCATGAAACATTCATGAAGTCATAAATTGAACGCAAACAAACAAGTTCATTATCATAGCAGATCAAAGAGAGACAGAAAACAAGCTGTTTTATAAGCGTGTGGACATTTTCCGCTGCAGCTCAGCGGCTCTCAGCCTTTGTTGTCTGAGCGCAGACTTCATGTGGAAAAAGGTCAAAGACGGTCTGTCACTCTGCTGATCTTGTAGACACGAACAAATCCCTGTTTATACAACAAGTAGTCCCAAACAAGCAATCTGATTGGTCCACTAGACATCTAGGACGTGCTCAAATCAGCAAACTGTGCTCAACTAAAAATATTACACCGTCATTTCCATGGAAACATCATAACTGCCAGAGCTGTAGCAAAGCATGGTCGGCTGTTCTAAACAAATAAATCTGATATATGTTTTGTTCTTCGTTTCACAGGTAATATTAAGATCGTATGATGATGATGAATATAATAAATATATAATAATATATAAAAATATAATAATATATTGTTATATCAGACATACAGACTGTGAAATCACAGTCTGTTTTGAAACATTTTTATTTGTGAAAATAAATCATCAACCACAGAGGGCCTATGAAGACTGTGACCTCCTGTTATGATCATTAAATCAACTTTCTTTAATTTTATAGTGCTGTTAGATGCCTCATTAATACAGGCGCTGTCTCGTTTGTGTGCAGCACATCAGGGTCAAACTGCTTAATGAGCGCTGAGAAAGTGTACAATAACCAGCACAGAGGCAGACGTGCAAACATGATAGTACACTTTGTATCCTCAACACTTACCTCCACCTCTCAAATATAAATACTTAAACAAATCAAACAAATCGAAAGAAAAGACAACAAGTCAGGTACACCCGTCCATGAAAACAATCAAATCTAAATAAAACAGTAACAGTCTGGTAATAACAGTGTATTTGACTCGGTCAAAGACATATTCTTTATGGATATGGGAAAATCGCAGAAAACAAAGATCTTGAAAAATATGCTGTGTTTTTCTAAAGTTACCCTCTCTAATGCTAACAATTCTGATAATTGGTCCAGGAACATGTTTTTCAAAGACTGAAAGCTGAGTAATGGATGGAATGATGATGAATGGACTGAAGAACAATATTTCATTAGATAAAAAAACATGTTGTTCATTTTGCAAATTATACATTTTGATTTTTGGACTTTTATGAAGTTCACTAAATCTGTCCATGGAAAAAAAATCTCAGCACTTAGTCACAAAAATCTCTATTCAGAGATCTATAGAACAGAAACTATAGATATCAGAATCTATAGATCTCTTTTCAGACATCTATAGCTTTATTGACAATTATTGATCCTGAAAGGAAGGAAGTCAGTGTAAGGATGCCACAATAGGAGAGGTGTGTCTTATTTCTTGAACCTTGTTTGTCACTGGACTACAGCGTTTTAAACTGATTTAAGTGGAAATGGCCGTAGAGTGAGCAGTCCAGCCTGGATGATATTCGTGTACTAATGACTTTCCAGGTCAGCAGGAGATAGGAAGTGCCTGATTCTGTTGGTGCTGAGTTGGGAAGAGCTGGTCCGTGACAACAGAATTTACCTGACTGGTGAAGATTAGACTGCTGTCAAATACAACACTTGTGTTTTTTGTTTTGTTTTTTTGTTTGCGTTTGGCCTGAGATATGTGGAAAAATTAGGTTTTCTGCTCCTAGGGGTAAAACGTATGATCTCTGCCTTATTTCACTGAAGGAAATTATTATAAATTATTATAAGTTACTGAAAAACTTTTGTAATCATGTTGCATCAAATTGAAGGGAATTGGTGGTAAAGTGTTTAGCAAACAATTTAAAACAAAAATAGTTTCACTTCACACATCTTGTCTTAGTAAAAGCTGTCTTAGT
Source organism: Nibea albiflora (assembly GCA_014281875.1). Classification (NCBI taxonomy): domain Eukaryota; kingdom Metazoa; phylum Chordata; class Actinopteri; family Sciaenidae; genus Nibea; species Nibea albiflora. The sequence goes on from CM024796.1 coordinate 26,699,927, forward strand.
AAAAGCTGCATATGGAAATATTGTTGGCTACTAATTTCCATGACGATGTGCAGGGAAGTGTTTTGTTTTTAACATGGAGATGCACTGTCCAGCTGAAAGAGTGTGTGTGGTGTTTGGTTGCAGATGGTCGTCCGTTGTCCTGGTGGTTGGACCATGGAGGAGAAAGGCGAAGCTACTGGGGAGGTTTCCTGCCCGGAGTGCAGCAGTGCTCCTGCAGCCTGGAGGAGAACTGCATTGACATGAACTACTTCTGCAACTGCGATGCTGACAAAGACTCATGGTACATGACACACAGTGAATACATAACTGAAACTGTTCCTGACACTGGAACTGTTCCTGACACTGAAACTGTTCCTGACACTGGAACTGTTCCTGACACTGGAACTGTTCCTGACACTGAAACTGTTCCTGACACTGAAACTGTTCCTGACACTATAACTGTTCCTGACACTGGAACTGTTCCTGACACTGAAACTGTTCCTGACACTGGAACTGTTCCTGACACTGGAACTGTTCCCGACACTGGAACTGTTCCTGACACTGAAACTGTTCCTGACACTGAAACTGTTCCTGACACTATAACTGTTCCTGACACTATAACTGTTCCTGACACTGAAACTGTTCCTGACACTGGAACTGTTCCTGACACTGGAACTGTTCCCGACACTGGAACTGTTCCCGACACTGAAACTGTTCCTGACCGTCACTGCTGTACCGAAGACTCAAATCTAGAATGAATACTTACAAACCTCTAAAACTAATGTCAGTACATTAAAATATTTTCATCTGCATCAGTATCATAGAAAAAAGACAAATGTTAATCTTGGAACTAAATAAAATACGATCATAGGATCAACACAATGATAATTACCGGACACTGGCATATTAAAGCATGCGGTTTGATTTTGTTGCTTCTACTGTAGCTGTGTAGTTGCCCGTATCTAAAGCCTACTGTAGAAACACAGCAGTGCAACATGGAGGACTCGCTAGATATAAAAGACTCATGCTAAGGTAACAAAAACATAATAATGCTTATTTTCAGGTGATTATACTCTAATGAAAACATATTTCTGAAGATCAAAGTATATTCTGTAAATAGAGCCCTCTAGATCTGACACGCTGAACCTGTAATTCTGTTGGTATTTGAGTGGTGAAGGGTACCGCATTATTCCATTGACAGAGAAACACTAACAGCTAAGTTACACATTCAGCCTGACAGCTCTTATTATGTAACATAGCTCTGATGATAACTAGCAAATTTAGAGATTGGCTAGTGACAGTAATTTACTGCAGGGTTGATAAATGATTGTAAGCTGGGATATGTCTGGCAATGTGCAGTTATTTTAAAATGAACAGAGTCACAATAAGAACATGGGTTAAAGTGGAATATGGCAGGTGGGGAAATTCCAAGACCTCTCTGGGCTGTGACAGCACGAGAATGTGACAATTTGCTCCTTTTATCGATTTTATTTTTTTTATTTTGGTCAGACAGAAGAAGTAAATTCAAGCTGTCTGTGGAACCCAGAGGCTCATGTAAGAAAAAGGTTATCAGACAATAAAAAATTACATGAATGAATAATGTAAAAAATATAACTTAAAATTACTGCCACAGCCTCTATGTTTTGGGTGGATTCAGGCCACTGTAAAAAACACTGTTAAATTCATGTTTTTCAAAAAAAAAATTCCAATTGATATATATGCCTTTGAAAAAGTAAACCCATCTTCATGGTTTTCTTTTCTTTCAGTCTTTTTCCATTCATTCATCATCATAACCTTAACGTATCATCATCATGGGGTTGGTGGTAATCCCCCCCAAGTGCAAGATGTGGGGTACACCCTGACAAGTCGCCTGTTCATCACAGGGCTGGCACATAGAGACAAACAAACACTCACAGGAATTTTGGAGTTTTTTAGTAAAATTGTCAGCAGAATTGTATAGTTCAATGATATGCATATTGCACATAAACTATAAATGCTATAAAAACTTTATTCATCTCCAGATAGTGATGATTGCTGGGTAATAACTACAGACAGGTGAAGAATGAAAGAAAAAACAGGTGTTTGGCCACCATGACTCTAAAAGATATTCCCTTGTTTGGTGTTTTGTTTTTGGGGTTTTTTCTGTCTTGCATTGCATTGTGATGAATCACTTATGTTGAAAGTCAGACGTCTCTGTGTTTTTTGTTGTGTCACAGGGCTAATGACACAGGGGTCCTCTCCTATAAAGACCACTTACCAGTGAGCCATATCATCATCGGAGACACCAACAGAACAGGCTCGGAGGCCATCTACCATATCGGCCCTCTGCGTTGTTATGGAGACAGTAGGTTATCACTTCAATGTTGAAGCTGTACTGTGGGCTTCTCTTAGGTGGAGCTGTGCCATATTCAGTCAGTTTCAGAAACCATTCCATACCGATACAATTTAACAGAAACTGCAGGACACCCGCGCTCTGAGGCATTGGAGTTCATTCTTATACAAAAACAAACACTAGACAATCACAAGCTTTACATGTAAAACAGAACTTGTAAATAATTGACATATCAAGTGCCTCCTTGTGACTGCACTGTTGAGCATATGAAACGGTGCCGTTAGTAGTTAACCGGCAACACAAGAGGCATACCATCAAAACAATAGCCAATAACATCAAATTATAATAAATGTTTATATGAACTCTTACAATGGATAAAGGATGTGTAATATAGAAATGTATGGCAAGTGATTGAGCTCAAACCTTACATATACAGTAATATTACTGTAGCTTCCATTTTGGCTTGCTTGCTAGGTTGATCTGGGCCCAGCTCTTTCACGCGTAGTTTGTCTGGCAAGATTCTCCTCTCAAACGGATGCTGAAGGAGTGATTTTACTGTAGTGAAGGTTAGGTCTTAGAGGAGTACCGTTACATAGACCATTGTCATGAAGAATAGTGCTTCATGTAGCAGCCCTGACTTTAGCTGTAGCTGGTTTGGGGCGATAAAATAATCACCCTTTCTGGAGTAGATTTGAGGACACTGATTGACTTAATTGTATGTCAAATGTTCATACCTTAAATTAGTGATTGGTTTAACTGCTACATAGACCCGCCTCCTCTGGGTGATTTCTCCAGTGTCAGTCATATTTTGCACATGTTAATGGATGTTTCCCATTATTTAAACACACACATATTGCAAATATGAATGATTTGTTATTATTATTTTTAAGTTTTAATTTTATTTTTGTGGCTTAGGGAGGGCGGTGCCCTGTCTCCCTCTATTGGCCAGCCGCCACTGCAAACCACAGCTCCTCTGTGGATGTAGGCTTCCTGAAATCCTCTTCATGTAATCCCACCACAGAGCCCTGATTCTTTTGTTTTATCAGTTTTGTAAATTATACATTCCACTTTGACCTACATTTGACATTTAATGCTGTTGTACCTACATGATACTAAAATAGCAGATGAGCTTAGAGACGCCTACACAGTCTGTGAACCCAAGACCTACTGACCTACTGTTTGCACAATTAAAATAGTCACGTTAGAAGAAAAACATTCACAGATAGATACAGAACAATAAGAAAGCATCTGACCAGTGTCTGTTCTGAGTTACCTTGTGTGAGCATGCCCAGTGCTAAAGATTCTACACTGAGAGTACAGGGGAAAGTGCATTGTGTTGGACTGTATGTGTTGCCAGGCTTTGTGGCAGTCATTTGAATGCACATGGATGACTGACCTGTTTGGTGGTTTGTTCTCTACAGGATGTCAGATTGACGCTGGTGCAACAGAATACCTCAGATGTTATGAGTACAGGCACAGCCTCATCTTTGAAATCAGCCATACTGGCCTGGGGCTGGTAACTCCAGCCATAATTAGATAATTATGATTTGATTTTGTTAGTTTCTTGGTCCCCTACAATATCTGGCCGAAAATGTTGCCTTGCTGTCAGCCTTCTACCAGGAAAACAGGTTCTGTACTCTTATTTGATTTTCTTTCAGAGTCCATCTGGAACTCAGCATCCTTCTACCAGGAGTCCTCCTCCCTCCTCTTCCCCACCCTGCAGGCTGAGCTCACCTCTGACATCTCCTTCTACTTCAAGACCAGCGCTCCTTCAGGGGTCTTTTTGGAGAACCTGGGCCTTAAAGATTTCATCCGAGTGGAGCTCAGCTGTGAGTAAATCTATAGCAGACACCCACCAATCAGGATAAGGCTGGAAACAGGGCAGAATATGTTCACTGTAATCAGCAGCATCACACAGGCAGAAAACTTATTTTGCTTTTCTCAGATGGAAAGTTTAATTTTCTGATAAAGTAGCTGCAGGTCTGTGTGACACATCAGTCTGTCACAGGCCCCTCTAACAGCACAGTATAATTTCCTTACTGTAAGAATTCATGAAATGCTATATGAAGTCATTTTGTCTTCTGTTTAACCAAAATGATCTGATTTCTGTGCAGAGCAGAGATGTATAAAACTGTATGTGTGAGCCATACTAAAGGTTTATATGTACAAGACAAATATAATCAAATTTAAAAACCTGTGCACACACAATGTCACCTGACAACCACATGCAAGAGATAAAAGTCTGCCTTCCCTCCATGACCTGAACATTAGGTAGACACATAACTGAAAGGTTCAGGCTATCCTTGCTCTTTTTTTATTTCATTTTAAAAATGTGGCAGGAAGCAACCTCGCAGATGATAAGTCATCCAGAAATTCTCATATACTTAGCCTTGCTCCTGACGGAACCCAGACGAAAGTCTTTCCTAAGCGTTTAGCGGCTATGTAGACGGTCTCGCTCTGGAAACCCCCTTCCCCCACGTATCCTGTGGAAAGTACCCATTAAGTAGGTACTCATACACATCTTTGCCCTTCCTGTTACCTCGAGGCTGCCTCATATCCGCCTGACCATCAGGTTGCATCTAGCTTACCTAAGAGCTTAATGTAATACTCGGAGTGAGATGCAGTAAGGGTGATTATACATGTGTATCATACATATAAAATTAGACATATAAAATGCCATAACATTATTACAGCATTACTCACTGTACCTCAAACCATTCCTGAACCATGTTTGCTTTGTGGCAGGGTGCATTATCCTGCTGAAAGAGGACACTGCCATCAAAGATTATTTTACCTGTTTAAAAATACTTTTGATAGGTACCGACCACTGCAGACTGGGAACACCCACAAGAACCTGAGTCCCTCATATCTTTACACTTGTCCATTTTTATGCTTCTAACGTCAACTTTGAGGGCAAAATGTTCACTTGCAGCCTAATATATCCCACCCACTGACAAGTGCCACGATAACGAGATAATCAGTGTTATTCACTTCACCTGTCAGAGCTCTGAATGTTTTAGCTAATTGGTCTTATGCGCATATAAAGGGAAACATTGTAACCTCAAAACTTGAGTGCTTAAGAAAAAGGGAATGAGGAAGAATCAGTAGGCAAAGTATTATATTGGCTGCATAAACCAAACATAGTCATTTTAGGAATTGGAATAGTTGAGATGGTAAGGAGAGTTGATACAGCACACAGATTTGGATGGATTTGCAAAATTTGCATGTCCACTTTGCCCTGTGATAGTCTACAGTACTACAGCATATACACAGTTATTCATGATGAATGGAGCTACTTAGAAACTAAGTGATATGTTACTTTATCAGGACATTCCTAATGTTTTCATTCAACCCGTTCTCATTCCCAACGCGTAAAATACCGACGATTTGTCACGCCCCTAGACGTCTGATACTGACGCAAAAGGTATCCTTCCGCGTCCGTATAAAACGCTCTGGGTTCTCAATTGACTCCAATGTAAACCCGTTTGCGGTGGTAAAAGACGCTCAGAGCAGAGGCTACAGCCGTTCATTCACTCCAATAATAATAATAACCCGACCACGGCGATACGTGACGCTGCGAGCTACAATCTGATTGGAGAACAGAGGACTCCCTGCCTGGGAGTACTTTTTCTCACTATTTTAAGGATTTCTTTTAATCATCAACATTTCTCAACACAAACACGTCAAAGTGTCACTGATAATTCAACAATAAGATAGCTTCATGTTGTTGCCCTCAGTATGATTTTTTTCTCCTTCGATTCTGAGAAATAAAGTTTTATTTGTATGTTTTGTATCGCGGCCTACAGTACAGATAGGCCTACTTTACCCACAATCCTCGACAACGGTTGCTATGGAGACGACGACGCCCCAGGACGATCCCGCATTGAAATCACACACGTTTTCCAAACTGTTCTAGGATCTGAGAGTGAACAGATGTACGTACATAATGCTTTGTTAGGTTTATTATTTTATTGTCACGTGTAAAACACATTTTTAGATTTATTCATCACTCATGTTTTGGACGCGCTGAGCTCGAGACATTACAACCAATCACTCGCCACCAGTGTGCGTAAAGGTTGATGGGAGAACGGAGAAACCCCTGATTCTTATGCAGGTACGTAAAAAATATATGACGTATGTTTCAAAAAGAGTCACTGAAGTCTTGAAAACCTTTTTCAGAAAATGTTATAAAGCAAACAAAGTGTCAGGTTTCTGAAGCAGTTTGAGGCATTTAAAATGGCTGCCTGCATATGTAGTATGTAGTAATTGAAATCAAAATCCTGGACCATGAAGGTGAGGTTGAAAGGGCTACGTCATGTTGCCAGATAACCCAAAAACATAAATATTCTTCCAGTGTACATTGTAGTGTGTATCCTTTGTCAGACCTAAACAAACCTGTTTGACAGTAGTACTTTGACCTCTCACTGGGATGATATGATGATGATGATGATGATATGATGATGATGATGGTATGATGAGGATGATGGTATGATGATATGGAGTCACCAGAAGCTCAGCATGGTGAGCTTCGGTTGGCAGAGCAAAATCTGTGCATGTGCTTCAGTGCAAGGGTGCATAAAGTGTATCATATCATATCAATATTTTCATGATAAACAAAATATATCTTACTTTTTAGCACACACTCGTACAACTTCCTCATCTTTATGAGAATCCCAGGTACCACCCCTTCTGCCGGATCCACATGGTGTATAATGTCCCTGATGATTTGGCCTTTCCAGTCAGGATGGCTCAGGAAAAGAACAGGCTGGTAGCCCAGAGCATGAAGCTTTAAAACCTACAAGAACAATAAAGAAAACTTTATGCATCCAGACTAGTTTGACAAATACTGTTACATTAGATTTTTTTCAATTTTGACCATATACAAGGTTACAAAAATTTCTCAGCAAAGAAATAACATTCTGATTTTGTGTGCACATAAAATTAAATAAAATCTCCATTGCCACTTCTGTAATTCAAAATATAAAATGTCAAGAAAAATACAAACTAAAGACAGCTATGAATCAGAGGATGGTAGTGAGTACTGTAAACAGGCATGTTTATTGCTCAGTGTCTCCTGTCAGGGTGTGCTGACATGGCTGCTTGTGGCAGGGGCACCTCTGGCATTCTCACACAAACAGGCCTGGCTAAAATCTAGCCCCCTAAATAATTAGTTAAGTGCACAGGTCTGTTCTATAAGGAGTACTGTATTACTTATTAAGCAATGGCAATTACAACACACAATAACACTGAGGTTTCATAGTTCATAGTAGTTAAGAGTACTGCCTCAATAAAATATGAATTTGGACTTATGGAAAGTTACTGCTTGGTAAGTCTGAATATTATTAATCCTTTGAGAACATTTAAACAGTTCATTGTTTAAAAGGGACATTTATCTACCTGTTGCCATCAGCCTTCAGCCTTACAGGCCGGGCCATCCATCTCTGGTGAAGAGCGCTTTAAAACTACGTTGCTAATATAAGCTAGTATACTACTGTTAGCTAGCTGGCCAAGCAAGTGTCTTTCAGATGAGAATATGTTACAAAGATAACAGTTTGAGAAGTACACGGACTGCTCTCTCAAAATATTTCGCGTTTTATATCAGTCTATTATTATTTCTTACAATTATTATTTCTTTTCACCATGACTTACTCACCTTAGATTTGACTCGTGTCACTCAGAAATCATCGCCGCAGGACCCAGACGTGAAACATTTACTACAACTCCCAGGGTGCATTGCAAACCATCCAATCACTTTGCTTAAGATCTCTTGACGTGTAGCTATGACGTACTGAAATTAAATATTGTAATTTTTACACATTTTTGTATAAATTAGTTAAGAATAAATAATAAATACATAAAACAGGTAACGTAAAGAGGATTGTCTTCGTCTCCATAGCAACGGTGGTTGAGGATTATGGGTAGTGAACAGCTGATGGCTCGAGCTCAGAGCGTCCAAAACGCGAGTGGTGAATGAATCTAAAAATGTGTTTTATACGTATTAAAATAATAAACCTAACAAAGCATTCTGTACGTTACATCTGTTCACTCTCAGAATTTGTGGTATGATGTTTGTTTGTCTCCATAGCAACGGTTGTCGAGGATTGTGGGTAATGTGGGCCTGTCTGTACTGTAGGCCGCTATCCAAAACATACCAATAAAACTTTATTTCTCAGAATCGAAGGACAAAAAATCATACTGAGCGCAACAACATGAAGCTAATTTATTGTTGAATTATCAGTGACACTTTGACGAGTTTGTGTTGAGAAATGTTGATGATGTCATTAAAAGAAATCCTTAAAATAGTGAGAAAAATAGTTCCGGGCAGAGTCCTCTGTGCTCCAATCAGATTGTAGCTTGCAGCGTCACGTCTCGCCATGATCGGGTTATTATTGGAGTGAATGAACGGCTGTAGCCTCTGCTCTGAGCGTCTCTTACCACCGCAAACGGGTTTATATTGGAGTCAATTGAGAACCCAGAGCGTTTTATACAGACGTGGAAGGATACCTTTTGCATCAGTATCAGACATCTAGGGGCGTGACAAATCGTCGGTATTTTACGCGTTGGGAATGAGAACGGGTTGAATGAAAACATTAGGAATGTCCTGATAAAGTAACTTCATTACTCAGTATTTCATTGACCTCATTGTATATAGCTATTATAGTAATTATAGGTGATGTAATTATAAATCTTTCCTCAAATGACACTAAAATTGCACAATTGAATTATTTGAGTAAAGATGCAAATTAAACATTATCCATCAGCAAGTATAAGTTTTCTGTTACAGAAAATATCATTTCAGTCCAGTTGGTGAACCACATAGACACACCTGTACAGTCTATTGTTATTCAATACAACAGCTCTGCCATAAATTCTACCTTCACAAAGCAAATAGGAGGGTGGGTGAAAAATGGATTCACATAAAAATGTAAGTTATGACTGTGAGTATGGATCTATGAGACTGAACGGTGACCGTCGCCATGGTATTCACCTTGAATGATGCTGTTCTTCTACCTGTCCTTGATACCTTATATTATCCTTAGGAGCTTTCCTCGCCGTTTACAAGAACATGTGGATGAACATGCCTCCTCCTCTTGCCTGGGGCGCCCGTGATAGTGACGGTCATCATTCGGCCTCATAGATCCATAGCTGTGGTCATAACTTATGATCTATTTTGACCCTTCCAAGATCTTGGATGACTAGTGTACCATCAGAGCTGCAAGGAACGGAGCACCTTACACCATCACAACAGAACCCAGTGGTGTCATGCTGACTTTACAGTTTACATGAAGCACTCCATGATGGTGCTGTACAGCTCTCTGGTAGATGTACTCCTCTTCAAGCACCTCAGGAAGTAGCCATGCTTCTAGTAGAGTTTGCTCCAAGATTACTATGGATATGAAAGTTAGTTTAGTGTGAACAACCCAGAGTGAGAGACACTGTTTAAACACAGGAAGTGCCCATCTTTTTACACTATAACACAATTAAAGTGAGTATCTCAGGGACTGAGTGACACATTGGAAAGGGCTGATGAGTTGATCACAATCACTAGAGTCACCATCTCCGAGTTCACTAGAGAAGAACAAGGGATTCGGTCAGACTGACACACCTGTGTTGTTAACAACCAGTGTTGTTAACAATGCAACTCAAATACTCCTCGATTGCAGACAAAGCATGTAATTCACTAACAGTAGCCATGACGAACATTGTTTTATGGAACCTAAGGTCCACATGCTTAATGGGCTCATAAAGAGGGTTGAGTCAGTATCTAGCATTTCATCCCATGATGATACTCTCGTGCCTGGCTACAATTAGTAGGTGTATTGAATGAAGTGAGACACCAGGGGATGTCACAGATCCCAATACAGAGAGAGTCTGATGCAATACCTGTATGCTGATTGGTAGACCAACACGTGATGAAGAGAGATCAGTTTTAATTTGCCAGTGGAGTACGAAAGAACATTAATAGACACCTCCAAACAAAATTGGACTCTTGATAATACAGGTTGATTTAGTTGTAGTTGTTCTGTCTTTTGCATGTCATGCTTTATGTTTTATCTGAGGAAGGAGGATGTGACTTTTTCTCAGGATGTTTGGAGCCATAATCTTTCACCGCAGGTTCCTGCAGCATCACAGACTTTGTGAAATATTGACGAGCTGTCAGCCGAGCCTCCTCATAAATCCATTCGGGTCATCAAGCTCCCCCAGCAGCATTATATCACCTTTGCATCAGCTGGGGATGATATAGTAGAACATTAAAAAAAAAAAAAACAAGCACAAGATGCAATCTTACCCAGCTGTCGTGGCCCTGTGTGTGTGTGTGTATGTGACCTCCCAGCTCCCTCTGTGGTGACTTTCTCCTTTGACGTGGGAAATGGCCCTGCGGTCCTGTCTGTGAAGTCCCACCTCCCTCTGAATGACAGGCAGTGGCACTATGTGAGGGCGGAGCGTAACGTGAAGGAGGCATCGCTGCAGGTCGACCAGCTCCCCCTCCGCTTCCTGGAGGCTCCAGATGATGGACACCAACGCTTGCGCCTCAACAGCCAGCTGTTTGTAGGTATGACAGATACATCATCAGTCTGCTCCAAAACACACACACACCACTAAGAAAATCTCTTGGTAATGCAGTAGATAGGTGAGAAATGCATGTAAATGTAGATTACTAGTTTCCTACAGTGCATGTAAGCGTCTTCTCTGATTATCCTGTTTTTGTCCAGGTAACCTGATTACTTAAAGTTCCCATGAAAAAGGAAGCAAAATGCTGTCGACCCTCTTATGTTTACATGTTTCCTAAAAACCCCACTGCTAGGCACTGCAGGTAGCACTATGATCCAGTGTTAGTGCCTACATTCCAAGACCACCTGGGGCGAAACACAGCCTCCAAAACCAGCGGGAGCCTGGCAGGGAATTCAGTAGCCCACCAGGATGGTTTTCCTGCTGGCGCTGAATTAGTTAAGCTAAACACATAGTGGTTCGCTACTTAGCAATGTTTCCATCAGGTATCAGGCGTAGTGTAACATTATTCAACATTATTGCTGTGCTCAAACCCGGTCCAGTCTGGTTGCTGAGTACGGTTTTGTTGCCTGCTAGTGGCAGATTCAGTTAGCAGCTGTTAATAATTTAGTTAGCCTAAAGCTATCTGTCCATCAGGAAACCCATCAAATTGCTCATCACAGAGTTGAAGCTAACCAGCAGGAGTACAGAGGAAAAAGCAGCAAGTATATTCTATATAAAATCTGATAAAGTTTCACCAAAATCACTGAATAACGGTATAAAGTTGTACCTTTGTACAGAAAGCAGTATGGCCCAGCTATAGATGACTGTAGCAGCCCTCAGAATCACTCATAGACTGGATCAAACAGGAAGCACTCTGCTCCAGTGGCCTCGCATGCAAGAAAGTGTTTCATTGGATGTAAAATTAGTACATCCCCTTGACTGCAGGATGTGTCATGAACAGCTTTTTATTATTTACCTGGAAATTACAAAATCCAAAACATCATAATCATCACCAAGAATCCCTTTTTGGACAGATATTGGTGTATAGATGACATATAGTGCAGACATATATGATAAAATCACTTAAACATTTTGACTTCATGAGGAACAATGTGTGATGTATGTAATGTATGTGAAATCAATCTAAATCAATGTGGAATAATTATGTTATCATACAGTAGTTACTTCAAGACTTTACATTAGCCCATGACATTTTATACTTAGACTCTTAGTAGAACGTTGTGGTAAAAGCTGTGTCATGCAGTAAACAGGATTTGATGGTTGTCCCAGGAGGAACAGTGTCCCATCAGAGAAGCTTCCTTGGCTGCATTAGCACTCTGACCGTCAACGGTGTGACCTTTGACCTGGAGGGGAAAGCAAAGACGGTGCCAGGGGTGAGCTCCGGTTGTCCAGGTTACTGCAGCGGCTCCAGCAGCCTGTGCCACAACAGAGGGAGGTGTATCGAGAAAAGCAACGGCTACACCTGCGACTGCTCCCAGTCAGCCTATGGAGGACCTACCTGTAAAGAAGGTGAGACGATGCAACCGACTAATATAAATCAAATGAATCATGAAATAAATCCATGACATGGATGAAATCTGATCCCGAAGAACACGCTCTTACCTGCATAAAATGTACAAGGCCCAAATATGAACAAAGCTCCTGTTCAGATGGTTGTTAAGCTGAAAAATGACAGAAGAGACCACCAGGATCAATGCAGACACATTTTCCTGAATCACTGGCAGGCAGTTTACACAAAGGACCTTTAATTACACAGTAGTGACAGTTGTAAAAGTGGCCTGTAGTCTTTTCTCTGAGTACTCTGCTTTTGAGTGGAGCAACGGTGACAAAAAAACAGACAAACTTGAACAATATACATGATAAAGTGCAGTCCAGGTGTGATGTAGTTCCAGTTCACTCAGAAATTCATCAGGTTTGAGTAAGTACTTAAATGTTTCATCAATGACAACATGACAAACTAAGAGTCTAGCTGCTCTTTGAGGTTATAGTTAGGCCCAGCAGTGCTCTGAAATGTTAATATTAGCATACTAAGTAATTCAGAATGACAATGCTAACATGCTAATGACTAGCAGGTATTATCTGTGAGGATTCTCACCCTAGGTATTTTAGATATTAGCAAATATTATGTTTACAAAGTTCAACATCTTAGTTTATCCTGCTAATATTTGCTTATTGGCACTAAACATAAGAAACAGATGAAGATGATGGGAATTTCATTAGTATTAGCAGGTATGTGGTCATAAACTTAGTATTGTAGAAATTGAAATTTTGACCTGATGACTGCACAAGATAAAAAAAATCAGGATCAATGATCAGGTCTATTAATTTAACTTTAATGCGTGTACCAAATTCATTTTGATCCAGACCTGTACTCTTTCTAAAAGTATTGAGATCCAACAATTCCAAACATGAGTAAGGATCTGACAACAGTGGTAAGGAAAGACTTCCTTTGCAGAAACCTCGACCAGAACCTGACTCAAGGTAGACGGCCATGTTTGTTGACCGGTTGGATTTAGAGAGGGACAGTGGAGACGGGAAAATGGTGATGCACAGCACCAACAACAATATTAATAATAATAATAATAATAATAATAATACAACAAAGAAAAGTGTGTGTTCAGTTGATCGTTAATGAAGGATTATTATTATTCCTATTGGACTGTTGAAGTCAAGGAACCTTAATTCTTAATGGTCTTTTTAATGACTTTGGGAACTTGGAACCTGTCCTCTTCTCTGGATGGCCTGCCTGCTTCACTCCTGAACAGTTTGTATGGTGACCCAAATTGATGCTTTGGGGCCATTTGATTTGATTGGGGCCTGGCCCCCTGCTCATCTAGGTAGCTCAGCGGTGCATCATCAGCACAGACCTGGCTTTAGGCTCGCTCCCCTGCAGGACTGCAGCTTTGACATAATGGCACACTGATAACCTGTGTATCGAACATGGCCAATTGGTTCACTAAACATTGCAATGATAATGCATCTTATTACTTAATGCATGAAACTCTGGATTTAATTCTGGATCTGCCCCATTAAATGATAGACATTTATACAGGGCAGTATCAAGTGTATTGTTTTATTGCTGCTGCTGTCCTTTGCAAAACCTAATTTTGTGGCTTCTGATAATATTAAATCTATTATCGAATCCTCTGAATCTCAAACACTCTTTGAAACTCCAACCTGAATCAACCTGAAAGATCAGAGCAAATCTCTAGGAGAGGCTCTAAACTACGTAAACACAAACCAAAGATTTTTTTTTTTTTAAATATGTTTTAAACATTTTGATGTGCAGGATTTTATTCATGATCTCTAATTTGGAGCATGTTTTTCGGAGATGTGATGTTTAAAAGGCTTGGAAATTCACGGTGCCTTTACAGCTATTTTTAATGAGTATACTCCTCTAAAGAAATTTAGGAAGGCTTATCCATGGTTCATTGAAGACTTTGCTCTTATAATTAGAGAAATGTTGCAGGTCAAAGCTTGAGCCACATTCTGCTGCTGACTGGTTTGTTTTCTGTACTCTAAAAAAAAAAACATACGCTTGACCAGAAAATCAGATTACTATTTAAAATCAATATCAGAACATTTAAATGATCCCTCTAGATTTTAGAAAGAACAAAAATAATATAACTGGACATTTTAATAACCATACTGTATCAGATGGCTGTATTAGAGTCTAAAACCAGTTCTCATGGCTTTACACACTGTGACACCTCAAGCTCGTTCACTGGAAGCCTCTTTTCTTTTCACACCCATTTCAAAATAGGATATCTGTATTGCTTTTAAAGCTAATGATCCAAAAAGCTTCCTGGGACCAGAAAATCTAGAGCTCTTCCAACTAAAATGTGCAGCTTGTAAGACAATAGGATATATCCTCAAATGCAGTCTAAAGATAAATTCAATCGGAAAATTATAGAGGGTGGCCAAACTGCATCCTTTAATAAAAGGGCTGAGGGCTTGAACAATTACCAGACAGTTTCTACTCTATTTTTGCTAAAAATGATGGAAGTTCAAGTAAACTCAATTAAAACTACAGATCACAACACTCGAACATACACACATTAGGGTTTTAAAGAAGGGCACAGCACTGTTACAGCAACTATGCAGGTATTAAAGTGCAGTATTAAATGATATTGTCAATGCCTTGGACAAAAAACAGCACTATGCTGCCTTATTTGTTGATCTGTCTAAAGCAGTGTTTTTCAACCCTGGTCCTCGGGGAACACTGCCCTGCATGTTTTAGATGTTTCCTGCTCCAACACACCTGATTCAGCTCATCATCAAGCTCTGCAGTGGCCTGATAACGAGCCACTCATTTGAATCAGGTGTGTTGGAGCAGGAAACATCTAAAACATGCAGGGCAGTGTTCCCCGAGGACCAGGGTTGAAAAACACTGGTCTAAAGGATTGGACTCTACAGACCACGAGCTACAGAGTCCAATCGTAAATTGGACTCTGCTAAATAGATTAAGTGAGATTGGAATAGGGGACACAAACATAAACTATGTCAAGACTTCAATCTTATGGAAAACACACAATGTGTTTTAAATCAGTGTTTTTAGAGATTTCCAAGAGTGTCCTCCATGATTCCTATTTTATTTTTTATACAGATCAGTTAATTAAGAAAGAAAACCAAAGTCATAACTTTTTTGGGGTTCGTTGACAATGCCCAGTCAACACATCTCTCTTCAATATAAATAGAGACTCAATTGTCATCCTTAAGCGGTGCTCAGAGAGGGGGATAGGCAAACCAGACGCTGGCTGAGTTTTTCAGTTCATTTCAGTGGGAGTCTGTTTCCACACCGACAGCCTGCAACACAGGCGCCTGAGAAGAAGTTGAGCAAAGTTGGAAAAACGGAGCTCCATGTCACACTCCGGCCACCAGTCAGACACTTTGGAGGTCAACCCTCCACAGACAGACTGACATGTCTCTGAAGCAGAGACTATCCAGGTGGATTCATGGACTAAACTCTGATAATCTACCTTTGTGTGTGTTCTCACTTTGTTTATTTCATGTTCCACATTTTTTACACCGCAAAATAGTGACACAAAGAAGTTTAATTTGATTTGTGTCCAACTATTAGAGAGAGAGAGAGAGAGGGAGGATGATTTGGTAAAAAGATATAGAGTAACAACACAGAGAGTGAGTGCCAGCCTCAATAAAGATGTCATTAATCAGAGAAATAAAATGTTATTTCTTGATTGTTTCACAGCGGTTACATTACGCCCACAGCAACCCACTTCAGCTTTCTCCTACTTTGTTCACTGGACTTAAAATAATTTGCAAAACATCCTACATCTTAATTAGTAACTTATATAACTAATTGTTTTCATCCAGCTTGTTGGGTAAATATAATTAGTATCATCTACGTAATAATGAAAGTTAATGAAGTGATTGCTAATAATGTTGCATAAACATAGCATACAGTGTATAAGGTGAATTGAAGCGGCCCACACACAGAACTTTGTGGAACTCCATGACTTTGGTGTGCACGAAGGATTCACCATTAACATGAACAAACTGAGAATGATCTGAAAAATAACACTAACAATTTTATCAAATGCAGCACTAAGATCTAACAAGTACAGAGATGAGTCACACAACTGATTGATGACTGTGTTCTTAACAATCATACAGAGATCATACAGAGAAAGATTAGATATCGTAAGAAGATTAGATATTGTCTGTAAGTGGTGAAAAACCTCGGGATCCAGAGTGAGCTTTTAAAGAAGAGGTTTAATTACAGCAGCTTTAACGGACATATCCTGATAAAAAAATAAAAAAGAATCACATCCAGAAAGAACTGCTAACTCGAGGTAAAACTTCTTTAAGCAACCTAGTTGGATTGAGGTCTAAGAGGCAAGCTGATGGCTTATATGAAGAAATCACTGAATCCAATTTTTAGAAAGGTGTATTTCTTGACTCAAAAAAAAGGCAAAGAAAGGGAGGACGGAAGGAAGAACGGAAGGAAGAAAGCTGATGAAAATATTCCATGTTAAAAAAATAATGCTATAATTAAACAGTGAGTGTTGCCTCTTGGCAAAAGAAGGTAGATTTCACCAGAATGAGCCTGCAGTCATTCTGAACTGCTTTTATTGTGAGTAGAATTGCATTAATGTGATGCAAGACGCTGAAGGAGCTGCAAATATCCTCAAGTCACAATCTCAATAAAGGTTCAATTAAAAGCATACTTTTGTACTACTAGCAGCTCGGTCTAAGAAGAGAAGAGAGAGAAATAAATAATCATGAAGATGTTGATAAATAAGTTAAATAAAACATGAAAATAGAGGAAAAAAGTTATAGACATGAAAATACGTTAATCTATGCACACACACATAATATATTAATACAAATAATGGTGCCAACTGAGGTTTTGCAATAGTTCAGAGCAGCCCATGGCAGTTTAGGGGGGCTATTGGAGTCCACCCTCGATTTCTTTCTTTTCTCTCACTGATTTTAGCTCTCATTTTTATCTCTCATGAGTATGATGAGCTTTAGAAGGGAAGTTGTTGCCATCTTCCCATCATCTCATATTGGCCTGTGCAGTGTCCGTTCAGGCCTATTGCTTGGCTTCTTGTATTGCTACTTGCAGTTTGCTTGAAAACCCCTTAAAGACACAACTTAACTATACCGCATTGTTCTTCTTTAGTTCCTCAATAATAGTCCTTACAAGTGTGAAGTCGGCTGAATGGAAGAGTTGTTGAGATAAACAATGGACAGACAGGCAGAGACAAGTTCAGTGCATGTTCAGACAGTGACAGGCAAACTGGCAACTGGTGGTGGGGGAATGAGGGGAGCCAAGGTGGGTTGCCGTGGACGCGTCTATAGGTTTGGCCGATCTGAGTGTCTGATTGGTGGCCACAGCGTGACGTGGGGCTCCATTTTCCCAACTGCTCAACTTGTCTCGCCGCACGCTGGTGATGTTTTCTTGTGGCAACAACTTGTGGGCTGCCGGCGCGGAAATGCACAACTCCCACTGAAATGAATTGAAAAATGCCGCCGGCGTCCGGTTTGCCTGTCCCTGTCTGAACGCGCACTTAAACTGTGCAGTGCCTGCTCAGGCCTGAATATGTGTTCATTCTCCTTGTTGGTGTTTGCAGCACTGTTGGGGGGGCATGGCCATTTGAAGAGCCTGGCTCTTCAGAAAGCATGTCTATTTGGAGTTGGCTGATTGCTTTGCAAAAGCAAAGCAGTGCAGTCAGTTATCTGATCAAATCCCTTGGGTCTTCATTCAATCGACTTCACACTTGGTGGGTGGAATGCTGAACGGTCCTTGAGATATGCTAAAGACAGTCATACATACATTCCATACAATCAGATACCTGTAGATGATGCCACTAGAGTGCCACATATTGCTAGAAAGCCACAATGCAGTATTTGTCATGGTCACTGAGACATAATATGTATGTGTACCAAATGTAGTGGTAATAACAGAAAGTGTGGAATATAAGCCCTGCCTATAGCATTTGAGTAAACTTTAAAGGGCAGCAATAGAAAAAAGTGTGGAATGTCAAATGCATAAAGAGTAACTCTTTCTGGATCAGTACCAAATCTGGTGACCATTGCTCAAAGGTGGTACTGATCTAGACAAGGTGTGACTTATATAGATAGCTTCATCTTACCCCACAGAATAGTGAGAGGTAAGACTATGAGATTAGAGAAATCATCAGTATGTTGTTTGTTCTGTCCAGCTCAACTTGTATTGTGCAAACTAATCATGACTGCAACCTCTATGGGAGACTAGCACGACTTTAGAGTGTCGGTGTGATTCATAATTAGTTGGATCTCTTTCTCGTCATGGGTGCAGAGGTGTCGGTGTCCTTCGACAGAGAGTCCTCGGTGACCTTTACCTTCCAGGAGCCCTTCTCAGTGATGCAGAACAGAAGCTCCCAGGCCTCCAGTGTTCCCCGACAAAGCAGCAGCAGGGCCAGAGAGGACATGGCCTTCACCTTCATCACGTCCCAGAGCCCGGCCATGCTGCTGACTGTCAGCACCTTCAGCCAGCAGTACATTGCTGTCATCCTGACTCACAATGGTATGCACACATCCAACATTTTTCAGCACACAAAGACAAACATGCATGCTGCCATATGTAAGGAATTAGAAATGGACAATTGTCAAATCATTAGCAAGATCATGACCTCAACCAGTGCAGTCTGTACCCATTCGTTCAATTACTGGGGGGGTTTTTCCACAAAAACAAACAAAACAAAGAGTCACATTGTCACAACCTGGCTCAAGGCTGCATAAATGAATGGATATCACACATGAGTTGTAACTAAATATAGGTCTACTTAACACAACCAAAAAGACAAAATCTAAATAAAGACAAAACCTCAAATATAGTCTAAAATGGGCTGACTGCCACTGGCTTAAATAGTCTTGCAGTCAGACCAGTTGAGTCCACCCATCAGTCTTGCGCTGACAGGGTTGTCAGACACATGCCTCAAGTGGTCGCACCATGAACTCTGGAACTTGTGAATAATATTAATCCCAAATTGAGCCTTGTTCTTAATGTTTTATCAACTTCCAATATTTATTCACCCGGAGAGCCATCTGCCACCTCTGCCAATCAAAGCATCCAAGTTGTTAATTCTGCATAACTTTAATCCTTAATATCATTTGAACAGGTGAGTTGTATATAAATTCACCCTCAGTACAGTTGTCATGAACGGGGAAATTAGCTATAGAGACCAAAACTGTTTTTTGTACCAGGCTGTAAACATGTTTATTTCTGCTGAAGTTGGACAATATAATCCATGCACTTATGGGGATTGACTGACTTCTAGCGCCTGTCTCAAGCAGCTGCTCGAGGAATTACAGTTTTTAGCACTTCTGCTTCGGCTTCATTTCCCAGCACAGATGGATTGGTTGGTGACACTTCTAGTGCAGATTTTTTTCTCAATGATCAGTGGTCCAGTTTGTTTTCACTCCAACTTTTGGTAGCAAGTTAGCTCGATTGCAACCTAGAAAGGGGAAATAGCAAGAGAAAGATATGGGGGAAAAAACAAAAAAAAATGGAAGACTAGAAAGGCGCTATGTAAGTACAGTCTATTTACCATTACCATAGTTCAACCCACTCAAGCTGCATCACACTGACTATTAGAGATTTTCACCAAACCTAATGGGATAAAACTACAAGTAAACGGACAGACACATGGAAACACATGGAAACAAACGTGCACAATGGACTACTGCTTACCCAGTTTGGACTAAAAACAAAGACTCCAATAACTCATGTATGATACATCCTTAAATTTGAAGTCATACCAAAGCGTTGGAACAAGGGTTATCATAACTGTGTTGAAAAGACATGTAGCCCATGTCTTTTTTTGATAACTTAAAAAGGTACTGGATTTAATTTTCAACATTGCACCATTCAACAACAATAACAACACAGACTTAAACCATCCTGAAACCTTCACGTCGCGTTTTCATGTCTGTGTGTAGGAAGTCTGCAGATTTGGTATCACCTGCAGACACACAGGATCCCGGATGTGTTCAGTCCCATTCTCAGCAGCCTGGCAGATGGACGGATTCACAGGATCAGAATCCACCGTGAGGGCAAAGACCTCTATGTGCAGGTGAGTAATGGACACATTCAATCACCCACAAGGATGTGCTGTGAGCCCTCCTGTCTGCCATGAAGTGTTGTATAATGTAAACATTCTGCACCAGGTGGATGGAAGCATTTTTGTTTTTATTATTCAGTCATGATCGTCATGAAGCCAAACACTACTGTTGCTGGAATATGAAAATCTTAAAATGGGTTACACTCTTATCAAACTTTATTTGTGTAGCACTTTTCATGCAAATATGTAACACAAAGTGCTTCACACAATAAAATCCTGACACGCCCCATCCACTCTCCACCTCCACCCCAACACCACCACCTCCCACCCCAGCCCTCTACCCCAACAACCACTTCCACCCTATTATAAACAAGTCACTATGTCACTACTAGTCACTACTATATACAGTATGTGTGTGTATGTGTATACACATGTGTGTGTACACACACAAACACATATACACAAGCTTTTTTTACTTGTTTAGAAGGTTTATATGTTGTTTCTCTCTTTGCAGCTCAGGGCCAATAATTAACTTCCTTCCTCCTGGTTATGCTGTAAAAAAATCTCTGCCATCCATAATTTTGCTAAAATACAGTTTAAAAGGCCATACTGGCCCTGAGTATCAGAAGACGCGGCAATGTAACGCTGTGTGCCATTAGCATAGCCATTCCAAAATGTGTAGCAAATCCCAACTTGTATTTGGGTCATTGCTTATTACATTCTTATTCTGTTTTTAGTCAATCCAGTTAAAAGAGAGCACCCCCTGTCATGAAAAAAAACAAAAAAGGAAGTACAATTTATAACTAATCTATTATAACTGCTTGTTCAAAAAAGGCATACACTGTTGACACTTTATCACAAAAACATAACCATGAACTAAATCTTAGGAGCAATGTGATGTAAGATGTAAAAATAAAAGAAGCTCACTGAAGAAGCTTGCTTCTTCATGAGCTAATAGAGAAGGAATTAAAGACATGTTGGTCCTATGCATCACGAGTGTTCAACTCAGCGTTAGATTTTCTGATCTGTATCGAGCCGAGCATCTGAGTCAGCATGCCAGTGGAAGGTCTGAAGCACTTAAAAGCTAATTGTGGGCTGATAGCGGTTTGTGTGAAGCAGTCCAGAACACAATCTCTGATGTATCGAAATGTGATGCCGTCTTGGTTTAGATTTCTTGTAACCGGCTTTTTCTTTGATTACTTTCCACTCCACCAGATCGACCAGGACATCCACAGAAAGTACACGCTGTCATCTGATGCAGAGCTGATCTTAATCAGATCCTTGACATTGGGCAAAGTCATCAGTAAGTCCTCTCATCATGTTTAACTTTCCCAGAGAAAAGGTCGAGTCAACAGAATGCATCATTTCCTACAATCATTACCACCCCATTCTTCACTTCACACTTTAATGGGAGTGAAATCACTGTTGTGTGCACAAAGATGCAGGCAACGGGGAGGGAAGTAAAGCCTGGAAACATACATGCATGAATTAACAATGCATGAAAGGCTTTTTCATAAGAGCGTGCTAACATCCATTTCAGCCATGCATTGACATGCCAAGCTATTTCACTTTCACTGCCGTACTCAGAGTAACTACGCTGACTTGCAATTTTTTGGCCTTTTCCATCATAGGAGAGTTATTCATGCCAAGCCACAGTGTGAATTTCCTCAAAAGAAATCGAGTCGTTCTGGCAGTGTGCAAGTGGTTTTTCCACTGGAATTACCATGATGGTGTGTTTGAGCCTGTTACCTCGCGGCTCACCCATTCTGCAACATTTCAAGTCAATCCACTGACCACATAGTGCAGGATGTCCATATGTGGTTGATTGAATAGCACTGCTAATGATAATCTACTCACTTGCAAACAAATTGCATAGAAGCTAACACAGCTAAAATATGGCTGAAAGCATTCATTAAGGGAAATCAGTCAGGCTTCCTTGGGACACAGAAAGATAGTTAAACAAAGGGTAGTGATGGTGTCAATCTTGAGAATGTGCTGTGGATAATTACAAAAAGACAGATTTTTTAGGAGTTTAGAAGTTTAGAATGAACACATTATTAAAGAAAACGGTAGCAGAGTCGAGTGGAAACACAGACCGCAGACTGAATCTCATTTAAACAGATTATTGATTCTCAAAGGGAATGTGCAGTGCAGGAGGTGGAGGGGGTGCAGTGGTAGGGTGTCAGTCGTGGTGCATATACAATGACGTATAAGCCCCGCCTCTCTAACCTTTAACCTCAGCTGCTGCAGCTAGACGCGTCATAACAACAACAAATTTGGACTACAGACTTGTGCTCGTACTACAGAAACTACTCAGTCTATTACGGCTGCTACAACAAAACCTTCTACTTCTTTATTACCGCGAGGAGCAACAAAAGAACATGTTCGTAAACTGTGTGTGACCTTCATACGCATGCTTGTTTTTGCTACTGACATGCTCCGATTGTTATTCTAAAGTGTCGGACATTATGGAAAGGATCAGAGCCAACAGACTTCATTGACAAAAAGAGTAATTTCACAGTGTAACAAGAACAAAAGAAATCAGCCCAACCTTTATTTGTCTTTCCACTGTTCCAGCAATCACAAGTTTTGGTTCATAAAACATATAACATGCTAAACATTGATTCTGTCATCATCAGTGTAAATGTTTAGTTCAACTCCACATTAATGGAGGGAGTTTCATTAAGTATTCGCCTGCACTGCCAAATCTGCACAATTCTGGCATTATTTTGTCAGGGGATTGGTTTAACATATCCTGTCTGTCTGTCTGTCTTCTAGGAAGAGACAGCTTCCAAGAGGAGGTGGTTCAAGCAGGTTTGAAGGGTTTCATTGGCTGCCTCTCCTCAGTCCAGTTTAATCACGTGGCCCCTCTGAAGGCAGCGCTGCTGAATCGAGGGAGCTCATTGGTCACCATCCGGGGTCCACTGGTCCAGTCAAACTGTGGGGCGCTGGCGGATTCCATCACATCACACAATCTGCGAGGTAACACACACTGTCAGTCAAGCAGCTGCATTCAACCAATCCAAAACCCATTAACAAGTATGCAAATAAACTACCTCCTTGCTGTTCTTCCAAGCTGGAAGTCTGTTGTTGCTTATCGGCTCCTGCTGGTCACCACACAGCAGTTTCACTGTCTCTGTGTCACTTCAGTATACTCATATGCACTGTTATGTTTTTGCACCAAATGCCCAAATAAACACAACAGACCACGCTATTACTTGAGTAAATGCACTGAGGTACATTCCACCACTGGCCAAGAACACTAATTATTTCAAGACTGAGGTGGCGTATATTGATCCACACAGAGTTTAACTTTTTCAGAAAAACCCCAAACACATTGAGCCAATAAATCCACAGAGAAAAAAAGCACAGAGGAAGCCGCAGACCCACAGAAACAACATCACCATGGCATGAAGTTACTGCGACCAGAAATATTAATTAAGAGTCCACCGCCGAAGTGGATGTGTAATTAATGCACACATTTGAGGTCTTAGCTCCGCATCTACACACACATGCATTGAGGGTGGTGTGCAGTGAATGTATTCGTAGTACATTAGTGAGATGTCAACAGGCAATTTGTAACTACTTTTTGGCAGCCAGCAGCTACTTTCTGGGAAGAGTGCTGGAAACACTTTTCTCTGCAGTGTGTGGATGACTAATGTTTGTTGGGTCAGATCTATCCAGTCAGAGACAAGAAAAGTAACAAAGAATGTAGAAGGAAAGGTTCTAAACCAAATTCCTAACATGTCCCTTATACCTATATTTTGATTGATTTAACATTTAATTGTCATTTGAAACTCCTTAATAAAGGTCATTGATCATCCATCTTTTAAACTGCCTTTTCAGAAGTTCCACAGACAATTGTCTGAAGGTTTTCTTCATTTCTACGTTTTATTATTGTGTCATCAAGAATGGTTGAGGACCCAAAAGGCAAACACGAGCCAGAAAACCAGATTAATTGAAAACTGTACTTAAAAGAAATAGCAGGTTCTTTGAGATCAGGAGTAGTTGCGGGGTCATTGATGAGGGGGTGTCCAGGTAGGTGCAGGACAAAGGTTCTTTCCATAATGTCAATACATTTCAGGTGTAACTCAGAAATGAAATCCGTATACTGGAAGTTGTTTGTCATTGTCTTTCACCAAGCAACAGAGAAAAAACAGCACAGCATGCATACACTGACTTTCTAACTTCTGCTTCTACAGATCAAGTTGCAACAACGAATAAAGATAAGGAGCAGCATGGAGGTGATACCCAAAGTGATGTGGCTGTAATAGCAGGTCTGCTCTCTTCTTTTGTTGTTACTTATTTGGCTTTTTGGTTCTAGGAGTCCCATCTGTTTTTTGTCACTCTCTCCATCTGCCTCCATCTTAATTATTGCTTCTGGTCTTGTACCATCTTTGTACTTAAAACTCATTTACACTGAAGGTTCTATATTTGGTTATCTTTGGCGCAGAATGCAGTGTTGTTTTGGGGTGGTACACTGAGGTTATTCCCTGGATTGAACTGGTTTGAGATGTTTAACCCCCCAGTACCACTGAAGGGTAGCTATAGCTAGGGTGACTCAAGACTAATAGCCAGCACTATTAAGTTTTGGTAAAACATAGAGGAAAGGGCCCCAGGTCAGGACGTAACATATAACACATTTTCAACGAGATGTTAAAACATTTATTTATTTATTTGGTGTGTAATGGCTACAGGTTTTTGGACAACGGAAGAAGAGGGGTGGGGGACTAAAGAAAAGGTTTCAGAGCTCTGGGGTTGCCTACCCCTGATACTGACTTTGAAGACTTGTCTGCACAGTTTTTTTTTTTGTTTGTTTGTTTTTGCCCCAGATGAATGCAGAAATATAAGTGTCTAACTTCCTCAAGAAAATTTAAAGTTATTACAGCCAGAGGTGGCAAATTAAGCTTTGTACAAATTTCTGAATGTATCTCCCAAACACATGAAACTGTGCTCGGAGATCCCAAATGATTGAGTTGCACAGGCTGAAATACTCTTTTATATCCAAATTTAACTTGTCCAGAAACGGGACACAACGACTCGAAGGTTGTTAGGATTAAAGGGTGGATGCCAGAAGATTGGTGACAAACAGCAGAAGGTTGTCTGCAAACAAGAACACCCTCTATAATATATGATTATATGAAATATGATATTGTATATTTGCATACTGTTACAAGATGGAAAATATGGTGACCATCAGATCTTCAACATTTATAGAAAATTGAATTTGACTTTAAAAGAATCATCATGCAACTGACAGGGTATTTGATCTGCATGTTCCAGATAACACTAAGTTTTCACTGAGGAAAAGCTCTCCACAGGACTTCCGAACTGTCAGGCCTCATGATGGATAGAGCTCTGTGTTTAAATGGGATAAATCAAATGAATGTGAATATCTATGATTCCCACTATATTTATTGTATGATGTAGCATATGCTTTCTTATTTTACCTTGTATACAAGTGTGTCTCCACAATATTCCCAAAAGTTTGTTTGGTACATCCCAGATGCACTAGGCAGGGTACACTTGACTGTGATCTGTGCCATGAAGCGTGACGAGCCGTTTGACTGCTATGTTTGGAGGCTGGTTTTAAAACATTCATTAAAAATCACAAAGTTGTTTCAATATTTGATATTACACAGTGGAGGGCTAATGTGTGTGCCTTCTTTGCTCCTCAGGTGTGGTGACAGCAGTGGTATTCATCACAGTGTGTGTCCTAGCTGTGGTGACCCGCCTCCTGTACCGACGACGGACCCAGCGGACTAATGACAGCATCAAGGAGAAGGAGCACCGCCACAGCATGGAGACTGAAAACAGGACAGAGATGCACCTCCATAGCTCTGTCAGGGACACCATGAAGGAGTATTACATCTGACTACATATGGGAGTTCTACATCTGACCACATGGAAGAGGACTGCATCTGGCCACATTAAGGTGGACTACATCTGACTACATGGAAGAGGACTGCATCTGACCACATGAAGGTGGACTACATCTGACTACATGGAAGAGGACTGCATCTGACCACATGAAGGTGGACTACATCTGACTACATGAAGGTGGACTACATCTGACTACATGAAGGTGGACTACAGTCCACTACAATATGTTGGACTACATCTAACTACAACATGGTGGATTATAACTACATGAAGGTGGACTACAGTCCACTACAATATGTTGGACTACATCTAACTACACAATGGTAGTCAACATCTAGCTATATGAAGTTGGACAACATCTGACCACATAAACGTGGACTACATCTAACTATATGAAGCTGGACTACATCTCACTACATGAAGGTGGACTACATCTGACCACATAAACATGGACTACATCTAACTACATGAAGGAGGACTACATCTGACCACATAAATGTGGACTACATCTAACTAGAAGAAAACGAACTACATGAAGGTAGACTTCATCTCTCCACAGGAATGTGGACTATGTCTGACTACACAAACATGGGCTACATCTGAGTAGACTAAGGGGTTGTACATCTGACAGGAGTGAGTGACCTCTCTCATACGTAAGGCTGGCAATCTGCTGTTGCAGCATTTCATATGAACACAGATCTCTGAGCTCAACACCTGCACGTTGACCAAAGGCACTGCAAACACCCAGGGACCTTCCTGCTGTGTGGACTAAGAAGCAAAAACAGAATGGGGTTGGATCTTTACACGTGTTTGACGTTGCAGAAACTGTGAGAAATGGAGCTGCTGTGGTTTTAAACCAGCAGATGATTGAGAGAGGGAGAATGAATTAAGGGAACCTGCGGCACCTCCTGAATGTGCACACCATTTTCGTACTAACTCCAAATGCTGAATATTTCTGCATTTCAGTAGAATATACTTAAATGATACATGGAAATCAAAAGAAGTAGGCCTGGCCTGTTTTGTGCACATTCGCTGCCGTCTTTTCTTAGCTTGGTGGTGAATGTTGTGGTGTTGACAGGGAAGAGGAACAGGGGGCCAATACTGCCTACTGTACGAGTGCCTAATTTGCATTTCCATATGAAGGAGCTTGATATCTTTCAGCCCAAAAAAAACAAAACAAAAAAAAAAAAAAAACAGATGGACGACGGTAGAAATTTTAATCACCCAGTAGCTCAACAGCATCAGCTATTTGACCATTAGGTGAAATGTGAAATGTTTCTCTCAGTTGGGTTGTTTTTTTTGTTTGTTTGTTTGGTTTTTTGCACTGCACTGAAAGTAGTATGAAAATCAACAGAGCAGGAAAAACTAATGAAATCATTAAATTACTTTCAACTCAGAGGTGTACCAAGTTTTTGGACTTACCGAGGCCAATTAAGCAAATGTTTTCATGGTAACTTCATCTGTTTGTTATTTTTATTTATTTGTATCAAAGGGATAAGTGGGTTCTTTCTTTATTCTTTCTGTTTTTAACATTTTACATACATGTTTCTATACAGACGAGTGACAATTCAAAGAAAATAAAGACATGGAGAAAAATAACAAATGCAGGTGCTACCACATAGGCGCATCGCACGGTACAATTAAGCAATGAACATCCCATTATGCTCTTTGGCATGTATAAGAATGCAGAGCGGGTCCGGTTCATTCTGGACACACAGAGGCAATATTGTAGTCAGGCTGCAGTGCAAAAAGCTCTCATTAGTAAGACGAACACACATTTAAGAGTTTTTCTACAAAGATGGGGGGAAAAAAGTGATCTGGTCGGATGAGTCATCCTTCGACTTATTTTCAGTGCATGCAAGTGAACACTATAAGCCTGGATGCTGGAACCCTATCTGGTGGTTCTCACTGCAGGTAAGAGATGGGCAACCAGACAAATATGGAGAGATACTAAGTTGAATGCTGTCCTGCTGGCTTTCTTTTTCACTGAAATTCAACTTGATCCTGTTTTAAAACATTTCTATCCTTTTCAGTGTGCATCACTGAAGATTTGGACCAACAGGGCTCTCCACCATCATCATTAAAACATAGGGGAAGATTTTTTTAAAAGAATGCTCTTCATCCCTCCAGTAGAGATCAGAGATTCAATGCCAAGCTGTTCACAAACATATTGGCCAAACACACAAGACACTACTAAGACCCTCTATATTGGTTTTTCCTTTAATTTGTCACCCGTCTGTAAACATGGACTTGTGTCATGTGATTGCTCTTCTTAATGATTTGTACAACTGCTGTTTTATTAGGGGTATATTGTAAAGATGGATAATTTAATAATAAAAGTGAATATATTCTTATCTATCTGTTGCAAAGTGGTTTTACTTGTAGTTAATAGTTTCTCAGTATGTTGACACTCCTGTTTTCTTTGCTTTGGCCCTTTAGTTCTGATAAAAGGATATTACATGGGATATTACAAAATGATATTTTAGCCAACAGAGTTCCTCCTTTGTGTCAACAGTTGTGTTTGTCCCTCTCCTGTTTCATCGTGACAGCGCCCTCATACACAAAGCCAGCTCTGTAAAGAAATAGTTTTCCCAGTTGGATGTTGAGGAACATGACCGGCCTGCACAGAGCCCCAGGGCCGTGCCCAGGACATATTTTTAACCGAGGTCCAGCAGCAGCCACTGGAAGTGGAGGGAAATTGTTACAATATTCTGCCGTCCAGAGCAGAGACTTCCATCAGGAGGTGATTTTTCTTCATATGCAGCAACAAAGCATGATAAAGCCAAGTACTATGTCGTAGATTATTAAATTCAACACTTCAATATTTAATTTGATTAAGAATGTTTAGTCTCTCTCATTGATTAAACAATATAAGCATAATATAAATAATATGACACTATAATTTGATTATTTAAAACTCCAGTGTGTAAGATTTAGAAAGATCTATTGGCAGAAATATAAAATTATGTTATAAATAATCACCAGATAAGAAGAATTGTTGTGTTTATGTTAGCTCTTTCATGGAGTCTGCCATGCTTCACTGTGTCATGCCCACAATGGGCAAACGGACAAGGGAGGGTGAGGTGTGGTATTCATTTTGTTGCAGGGTATTCAAGTTCAACACCAGATGTGTTACATGGTGTGACAGGCCACATGGTGTCTTTCAGTGTGATTTTACATGTTGAAATGATGAAATTAACAGGAGCCAGGGAACTCAATGTGTTATCGCTACAGTGCTACAGACTTAGATTAGTTACTCTTTGGGATGAACTACTTTCTTGTTGGGACTGAACTCGAATGCTGACGTCAGTGTTGGACCAAACTGATGCTCTTGGGAGAAAATTTCTGCAGTCAGGTTCCAACATTGGGTGGAATGCTTGAAACCAAAAGGTTTGAGAAGAAGGCCTCACGCAAGTGCACTGTAAAACAGAACAGGGGAGAATTCTAAAATTTTAAGGCAAACAAATGTCAGCAAATTAGGCAATTTAATTTAAATTAGGTTACTTAGGCAAGTAAAGTTGTAGTAGGTGTTTAATTTAACTTTGTATCAATATTGAATTGTCATTTGCCAGAGCACAGAGTTATATAAATGTGTCCATAGTGCCCACTTTATTTCAAATGACCTCATATCGTGGAGTAACTTAAAATTGCACACTACAGGAGTAAATGTGAGTTGTTTGACTGAGTCCGCTTTTTTTTTTCTAAAAATGAAATAAATGCTAAAAGTCAAAAGTTACAGTGCTTTGGTAACATGCCAAGATACAATGATTTCACATTGCTGACAGACCTCTATGCACATACTTCTACAAGCTTTAGCGTGTCTTTGTATTTGAACCTCATAAAATTAATAAAATAAATCTCATTACAGAGTAGTTTGATTTTAACCCAACATATTTAATAATTGTAAACAATTCATATAAGCTTATATTAAAAGAGTATGCACCGATAAAAAACACACAGGCATGATTATTATATTCCACTTGTGTTATCACATTTTAAATTGTCCAACACTTGGTTTATAAACAAATACCTGCTAAACTCATGACATTCCCATCAGCCTCAGCTGTACTGTCTGTTCAGTACTATTCAAAGAATGTTAGCATGGTACCATACTACATGATGATGACTATACTAAAGATTAAAACTACTAGCATGGCTGTGTTATGTCCAGAAAACAACAATTAACATTTGTCTTTTACTGAGACAGAGAAGGCTCATCACTCAAATGTCCCAGGTTCTAACAAATGACGTCTGGCCTGTGTGTTGCACTCTGCTCATAAGAACAGCAATGCTCCTTCTGGCAAACAGATTCTGCTTATATTAAATACTATGGCTGCTTTGAATAAAAAGACTGCGAAGATAGAAAGAATATAAATATATAGAATATAAAACAAATTATTTTAACACCTTTGTCTGTATTACATATTAACTTGTTCATTGCATCCGTTTGGTATTTTAAGTATGTACTTCTTCACACTAATAGAATGAGAAGTTTGGAGCTCTTGTTATTTTTAGTTTTATAGTTTTTATATAATGGTTTTACTGTTCTGGCCCACTTATTACCAAATTGAGCTGAATGTGGTCCATGAATTAAACCGGGTTTCACACCATGCTTTGCTTTTCTACACAAAACATATAAATAGATTAAACTGACATTAAAATAGAATCAATCAAACTAGGTGAGTTTACCTTGACACTGATGACTGTGTCTACGGACAGTGTTTAGGGAATGTCTGGCCTTAACATGAACTACAGGTCAGAGAGGGGTGCAACGGTGTGAGTAGCTAAAAGCTTTCCCTCTGCCCAGAGTCCTCTCCTGACGGGAGGATCCAGTCCTGTAAATCATCCATAGGAGCTTCAAATGATCGGTCACCAGGAGAGAGACACCAGCAGTATGAGAGAGGTTGGAGGGTAGGTGGTGACATCTAGTGTCCAAATGACAGAACACGGCAATGCACAGCACCTTTTAACAGCAAGGGAATTGGGGGAAGGGTTTTAGATAAGGGCTATTAAGAGAATTAAGAAACACTCAAATGTTTCAAATGTAATTCCTTAAAAAGAATCTTCAGTCTTCATTCAACAGGAACTTTATTCAGATATGTGGTATGCATGAAAACTGCTGCTTTCTGTGTTTAGTTTAGAATTTTTGGGGATAGTATATAGAGACCATCTGAGAGATGTGGATACTTCATAATGAAGCACATTAGAAATGTATTTGAGTCCTGAACCATTCATTCATAACCAAACAGTAGAATTTTACCAATTAGAACCAATTATTGGACATACAGGGGGCCTGTGTAAAAATCTGAGTACCAGGGGTACTTTCTAGTCTCAATGAGGACTCATTGACTGACACTGAATCACCTGCAGCTACCTCAGGGGCCTATACAAAACCCAGATACAGGGACCCCCTTGAAGACTGTTTTTGAAGTGACTATTAACATTTTGACAGGAAAAAAACTTCAGATGGTTGTGAAGGCACAAAATAAATACAAAGATAAAGCAAGTACAAGGGGTTTTTGGGTAGACCCGTTGTCTCTGTCAATGGCTGCAGCTGTCTGAACCAAAAAAAACTGAAACTTCTGACTATGTAATGAAATTTGACACACATAGTCCTGCAATCATTTATAGATTTACTTTCGTCTTTGTTGATTGTGTCAAGGGTTCTCCTGAAGCTGGTGGTGGTTTTATAGGTGTGTTGCCTTATATAGGATGGTGCCCTAGTTCTGTTCTTTACCCCCCGGTGATAAAATGTCATCAGCCTTGTGCAGCACAGAGCTAAGGACAACACAAGTGTGAGTCCATTAAGTGAAATAGTGATTCTGCAAGAATTCTGCAGACAATTTTATTACAAATACAGAAGTATTCCAGCAAAGTAATGAATGTAAAAAAAAAAAAAAAAAAAAAAAAAAAGTATTCACTAAGCAGGAAAAGACCAACATTTTAAGAACGATTCTCAACACACAGCTTGAGCCATCAGTGTATGAATGTGTGTGAATGGGTGAGATATGTAGTGTGAAAGTCTTTTGAGTGGTCAGAAGAATAGAAAGGAGCTATCAAAGTACAGTCCATTTACCCTTTACAAAAGTCAAGCTCACCAAGAGAAGCCAAAAAATGATGGCACACTGCTCTTTATCAGGTAGTGAGCTCATAAATAAACAAAAACATATTTTGAATTGAGCAAAATTCAAGATGAAATCTCCTTTATGTCATTTACATCTCCTAGATATAAATGAGCACTAATCAAGACCAAAGTGGTTTTCTCATTCTTCTCAAATGTCTCTGCTGAGAAATAAGTCTCACAGTGAGCACTGTGCGAGTTCTCTAAATTCTCTTACAGCTGTCTCTTCTCCTAATCTCAGCTAAAAGAAAAATGAGACAAATTGTGCTGCTTTCAAATATGTCTCAATTTAATAAGCACTATCTCAGTTATGTCTCAGTGAGAAATATATGTGGACCTGTCTCTCACGGCTCACTATTTGAGTTCTCAGATTCTCTTATATTCTCTTTTTAGTGTTTCAGCAAAAAGAAAAATGAGAGTAGTGCAAGCTCTCAAATGAGTCTCAATATAACAACATATATCAAAAATGATTTAATATTAAACCTCAATCATATTTCAGTTTATCACATGCCAAATTTTGAGAAAACAAGTAATCAATTCAGGGCAAATATTTTATGAGATATATGGTTTATTTACATAATGTTCAACTTACAAAATTTGATTCATTAATTACAATTTTGAGCTCCAAAACGTAAACCATTAACACAAACAGCCATGATGTGCTCAAAAGACATCTCTTGGATCACCTGCTTTATTTTCTTACATTAATTCCTACTCTTATCCGTTTTCTCTGTCTGCCATTTTGGCCCTCTGTCTGTTATGCATCTATACATTTATCGTATTAAGGTCCCATACAGCATCTGACCAGCCAACTACACCTTGAGTCTGGACCAGTGGTCTGGAGCCTCTCTGTTAACAGGTCGGGGGGTGTCGTGGATATAAGTTTCAAAAACCTACACTGCCTATGACTGCTGATTAAGAATGGTTATTAGTGTAATTGTTATTAGTGTTATTGATACCATGACTTATTATTGTTATTTTATAATATAATTATATTGTTATTATTATTACTACATACTTATTATTCCCATTATTGTGGTTCTTACTTATTTCGTTACTTAGCTGTTTGAATCAGACCATGGTGCTTCCTGCATAATCCCTGGACAATATTATGCTAAGCTCCATTTAAGAAATACTGTAAAAAAAAACTGTAGAAATACAAGAAAAAGGTTATCATATCTCAACAGTCTTCTTGTCAATTTGGCATCAATATAATACATAAATACAAACTTTTTGGCCAGATTTGTTGCATCAACTCGTGGACAGCCTCACTATTTCAGTGGGAGAAGACTGTGGGAATAGGTGGAAAAAACAAGGGGTTGGTGTATTACACGTACACCAAATTTAAACACTGGTACAACTGCTAATTAACCGTGTATTAGGTGTGTGTCATGGTGAAGGACAGAAGAGAGAGGATACGATAAACAGAAAATATAGACACGTCCTCTCTGCTCTCTGCCCCCTCATCATCTTTGCCCTTCGTACGTCATCACTGTGACGACCGTAGACATGTATACTGGCAGTGTAACGGGAAGGTTTTGTGGCAACTGAGACTCCCTTGCTCTACAGTGAGCACTTCAAGCCAAATGACTTTGACAGAACAGGACAAATTGTTCAGCTGAGCCATGGAATCAAACCAGTCTTTAACTTCCCAACTCATTCAAAATCTGTGCCATTTGGCTAAAGAATTCATTCATTTCTATGATCATATTTCCATGTAAGCATTTGATAGCTACTTAATGCCACAATTTTTTAAACTTTTTTTTCTTTTCGATGTTAAAAACTTTTTTAAATGTTTTATTATGTTTCTTACATTTTAGCAAGTACCATCAAGGACGACAAAAGCTCCAAGGAAAGCAGAAGAGAGACTTCGAGTGGACTTGCCTCAGCATGTCCCTGAAGCTGAACCTCATTCTAATGTTGTGAGTATTTGAATATTTTTCAAACACACGAGAGCTTCAAGGCCCTGATCATAATGCCATTCCTATCATATCTGCCACATGAGTTTCTGAGTCCTCTATCTCATCAACATGATCAATACTTGCCTTAAAACCTGTTGTATGTGATCTGATGCATGTATTCTGCCCCCTGGTGGACTATCATGCCACTACAGGCAGCTCGTTTTGGTCATTTCCAACATGGCTGCTCCCAGTAAATCATCCGCTCACTTTTTTCAGGAAAATCATTGCTAATTTTTGAGAAGTTACAGTGAGAACAACATGACTTAATTAATCTAATTAATCAATGAAATGCCATCTTTAAATACATTTTGAGTACTTCCACAATAACATTGAAATAAAAATGTCTATGCTATATCAGAAAGTCAGTGAATGGCAATGAAAAAAGGAGAGAATACAGATGGAAAAAAATACAATATCAAGCTCCATCTGTTGATTTTGTTGCATGTGTTGATGAAGGGACAGAGGACAGGTATGACTGGAAACCATACATATATTTCAAACAGTCTGTCACTGAAGAAAGAGACAAAAGACCAGAAGAAGCTTGTTTTCCAGAAGAAGCCCATGGCTCTGCAAAGGTTTCAGGCTTTGGTTGGTACTTCTCTCACAAGTGTCGGAAAAGCCAAGTGTGGCAGATGACTATCCTCCCCTGAGGTGACTCCAACTCCACCCCGTAAAAGGCCAAGCTGCACTGTGTCTCTGAACAAGGACAGAAACTGTTTTTACGCCCACCACAAAGTGAAATAAAAAGGTGTGGAAAGGAAAGGAGGAAAGGTTCAAGACATGTTCTATAATTTCAAAATGTTATGGACAAAACTTTTAAAGAGTAGCTTGGTATTTTCTCACTCTTGTATTGTTTGTACTAGGCCGGGTCAGAGAGCTGGGCTCTGTGTGTCATTGGGCCAGGACAGTGGAGATAATGATTATATCCAATCAGGACAGTGTAGCAAAGATTACAATCAGAATAGAACACCAGAAATGAAGTTTTATCCAGTATCATTTACAACACCTTTAAGAATAACAGACTGTTGTTTACATTTATATTTATGATTGGCCCAAAAATCTTGCTCACTGATTTGCAATTCTTTGAACTGAAATGGTCTCAGAGTGTTATGTCCTTTTAACCTCAAGTGCAGTTGTGTATGGTCTATGTGATAAGTCTTTTTGTCAAATTACTCATGCCAGATTTTAATGCTCTTGTCTTACAGCTTATGTCCTGAGATGTGAGGAGGCCAAGCTCAAGAACTGTAGGGCCAGAGCAGGTTCTAAGGAGTAGGCCACTGCTATAGCCTACAGTATGTGGACCGCTTTCTTTCTCACCCTTTCTTCTTCCTTTTTTATTTTCATGGACCAGTATCTGCCAAGTCGACTTTGAGGTTTGGTAGTATGTGAGTTACTAGTAGTAGGTTCTCAGGTCTTTTTCACATGGTTCCATGTGCTTGATCCAAACCCAAGTGTGATTACTGAATTGAATTTTAGTACTTGCTTGGTATTATATTTCATCAGCTTGTGTACAGTTTGTGAATCACTGATCTTGGATAAGGATTTATTTTCATTGGCCTGGTTGCAATTAAACTATTATTAGAGGAAAAGACATGGAAGGACACGTGGAGATTTGCCAAGATGCCACAGTAGACCTCTATCTCAGCTGCTTCCCAGTCCAAACATAACCCAGACCATAATCTATCAGCGTCTGCCATGTCCTCTGCCATTCCTCCACCAAATAGTCTCCCTCCCTTCTGAACTGAAGAACTCGATTCTACAACTGTATCTTGCTCTCCGATGTCCTCTTCTGTTGTCCCTGCTTCCCAGGAGACTAAAGCTCCAAGATTAATTAAAGAGGTCAAATGTCCTCACTGTATACTTGCTTGCTGTAAGAGAAACATGGCCAAACACAGCTAGAAGAAACACAATGATACACCAAAGGTCATAACAGTGACCGATGACTTAAAGATTGCCTGTGTGGATCTGCCGACAGACAAATTGTATTGTGCAGTGAAGTCTTACATCATTTCTTAGCATATGAATTTCAAAAGAGTTTTGACTGAGCGCGAGCTGTGCAAGGCATGCATACCGGATTGAAAGGGAACACTTAGAACATTAGACTAAAGCAGGAGATAAATATACATATATTTTTACCGTGAGAGCAGAATCTCTAAGGGATCCTCCATTTCCCAACCTGACTGCCTTTCAAGCCACATGAGGTCTGTAACATCACAGCAGCTCAGCAGAAAAAACTCCCTCTACCACAGCTGACTGAAATAAGTCCTGATGAAGATGAAGATAAGCATCCATTCACTGGTTCCTGTAGATCACCACCACCACGTGCTGAGGAGGATTGTCCTGGTCTGTTGAAGCCAGGTGGCTGAGCAGCTTCACACAGACATCAACATAAGTGCAAAGATTTTCGAATAGGAGTGACAGAGTCACACTAGTCACACTTTTTTTTAGCAGAGAAAAAGAAATGAAATCGTTGATACAAGCGACTGAAATGAGCTCCCTCCGCTGGGTGGTGGGCTCAGCCCCAAGTCATGCTGAGCATTGTGGAGACACCAAACTGCATGCAACCCACTCCCACCTCTATGTATAACATTCTTTTTGGATTTAATTCAAATGATATATATTTATAATTTTGAACAGTTTTGTTATGTTTACCTTATTAGACTGATAGGCGGTCTGTAAGTAGTGATCTCACCAGTGATCTCATCAAATGACCTATTGACAGTATTGTATATAGTATATATTGTATATAGTTGGTATTTAATATTAGTGTGTACTGTGTTGTCCTCTTTAAATGTCACTAACTGTATAAGTAAGTTATGAAGCCAAAACATCATTTATTGGATTCTTTTAGAAAGTTCATTGTAAATGGACTGTACTTGTATATCTCCTATCTGGTCTTCCAACCACTGAAAGCAGTTTTTACAGTATGTATCTCATTCACCCATTCACACACATTCATACACCGATGGCATTAGTTGCCATGCAAGGTGCCAACTGCTAATCAGTTTGAGGAGCTAACCATTCATACGCAGCCTTCAGTACCAATTCAGGTCTGTGTCCTGTCCAAGAACACTTCAACATGCAGACTGGAGTAGATCAAACCAGGGATCAAACCACCCAATCTTCCTCTAGTGGGCAACCCGCTCTACCTCCATGCCACAGCTGATCTGTGATTATCAAACATTATTTATGTAATACTTGCACAGCTTGTTAAAATGTGTGACCGTATGGAAATGCTTGCTGACTACAAGTGTAATGTGCGCGGTGCATGGCTGACAGTTAACCATGCAGGTCTTAACGCAGCCATCTCTACAACTTCAACTTAATTAATCCTAAGACTGTGAATTCTTTACTGTAAAACCAAAACTAAACAACCAACTCTCAACTTTCTGACACGACATGTTCTCCAACACAAATATAGATGAATGACATATTCATGATGATGGTAGGACGGTGGAGATATTAACTGACTTAATTCAATTATATTTTGATTTAGATACCCTTTACACTATCGGTCTTCAAATAATTTAATTATTTGTTGACATTGGGGGTCATGATCTTCTGTGCCAAAAACAGGTAGGCAAATAGGATTTTCTTGTCATGCGATGTGTATTTGTCCTTTCAAAGGTAACGATGAAAAGAATTTAGTAATATCACTATCACCCACAGACTCAAAAAGTCACCTACAGAACGTTCAAACACTGTTTACAAAGTCTGAGTGTATAAAGGGTGGTAATGGAACTGGAGCTTTATGAAAAAGTGTGAAGGGACAACTCTTGGCTACAAACCTTAGCACCATTCAGGCCAGGAGTAATACAGTGTGATTACATCTCCTGATAGTTAGGATAGATAATGTCCTATCCATCATCCAACTAGTGGAAATCATTTTAAGTCTCACTTTACGTGACATATTTGTGTCAAACTGAAAGAAATCAGAGTACACACACACAACAGTTAGAGAAGAATCATTTTATGTTGAAATGACTGGACTCCTTCTATAATGATCAAATGCTGGTGAAGAACGTTTCTGTTCATACATCAGTGATTATCCAAGTCTGCTTAATCTCATTAGAATCACTAGTGGTCCACCAGGCATTCACATGGTGTGTAAGGACACACTCCTTGGATTTAAGGCATTTCACAGCGACAGGACGACGGGCAGCTGCTGGTGACCTCAGCTCGTCCTCTCAGGCCCTCCCTCCGGTGCTCGGCCTGTCCGGTCTGTGAGCTTCATGCAGCGTTAGAATCCATACTTCTCCTTCAGCTGCTCCACCAGAGTGATGTACTCGTTCATGGCGTCCTCTTTGCTCTTGCCTAACAGTTAAACACATAAAGACACATTAATGAAGACATTAGTGCCAGGCCTGCTTTAAACACTGACGTCCTGTGCATGCAGTGTGTAGTCCTGAGGACTCACAGCACTGCATCTTTGGTTCACATGAAGCTTAATTACTGGGTGATTTCTCTCTAGTCTGGTCCTCTGGCTATCCGTGTCTGCCAACATTAGTTTTAGACAGAGGATATTAAATAACTTTAAAGAGAAAATCTGTATACTTTGGCCAGAATTAAAGTTCAGGAATGCTGAATGTTGACATCAACAGAACGTGAAGAGGTAACAGCTCTGTTGCAGAGATATACTGAAAACATTGTGCTGGTGATCGTGTGTGACTGTAGCGTCTAGTCTGCCCTCAGTCCAACAGGATGAAGCAGAGGACCGGGCGGATTGGAGGGACAGAGCTGCTGAAAGCTGACAGATAGCAGGCAGCCCGGGGGAGCTCTGGGGGAAGAGCCGGCAGGCTCTGAGCTGAAGCTTGTTGGGAATGAAGACCCGGAGTCACTCCGGATTCTGCTTTGATGTGGAGCAGTTCACTGGCGGGAGGACCGCTCAGAGTTCTTTAAACTTTGGGGATTAAAAAGTGGATTTATCTTCGCTCTCAGTGCACACATCCATTGTTATTGCAGCTGTTTGTGGAAACCCAGAGCTCCGTGCTCGTACTTTATCCAGAGAACAGACAAAAAGAACTGTGATGAGAAAGTACTGAAAATGGGATTTACTTTACTATGAACTCACTTAGCTTTGTCTTCGTCAGAAAGACCAGTATGAATCCAGACTTTTTACAAATCGCCATGGTGATTTCATTTTTTTTGGCATCCTTTTGATCCAAATTAAAAATCCTATTTACCATTATTTATTTTGGCTTCATACCTCCATAGCATTAGTAAGTGACTTATGGTTCAGAGTTCCTCAGGCAGCGGTCATATTGTACCTACTTGACATTACTGTAATGAGAGTGTAAAGTTCACTACACGTTTCTGAGGACATCTGAAACGTCTGGACTGTACACATCATCCTCACTTCGTAGAGCATCGAGCATGTGGGCAGCAGTTACACATTGTCCCTTTGAGGATAATTGTGGAAAGGTATACACAGATTATGAATAACTGGATTTGCTTTGATTTGGTAGCTGTTCTTTTCCTTTGTAATACCACTGTGCCCAATAAAGAGCAGTTACTCCATGATAAATGGCTGCATGTTCATATGTAGTAGAGTAAGTTCAGAGGTTTGGAAACATTTCTGTAACAAAGTTTGACGGTGCAGTCGGGTGAGGTTATGTGGTACAGTACTCCACTAGGTGGAGTGTGGCACACAGTTAGAATACAGGCTGTAAACAGCGAAGAAGGTTTCCAGCTGGTATTAGTACAGCTCAGCCTCACCTTCTCTTCCAACAGCCTAAATGTCTACAATGGTCATCCTGCTTCTGTGTTCTGACATGACTTTAGCATCCTGCGCACATTGCAGTCACTAGATGTAACCACATGGATACCACAAGACCTGATCAGCCAGCAGAGGCTGCTTCTGTTTGTTCTTCTGTTATGATGCCTTCAGTTCACCTCACTGCTCTCCCTTTAATAAATGGAAGAATAATCACAGCAGTGTCACAGATTAATGTTCAGCATCAGCCTGACTGTGATGAAATCTCTCACAGGGCGGTAATAGGCTTTCATTGTATCCATGTGATCAGGGGCTCATGCAGTTAGGCGCACTGAAAGCAGCAGCGCCCCCTACTCGTTAGAATGTGCACATGGAAGATCATTTTCTGTCAGATGACATCATCAGCTGTCAGTGCTGACAGTCCTGTAGGGAAAAACTCAAGCATGCGACATGTTTGAAATCTTTCCAAACGTAAACTTCATTCTGATCTTCTGTCACATTACATCATATTATCAACAACCTGCACATACTGCTGCTACAGAAACACACACACTGATGACTAGTTGCAGTGTTTCCCACAGAACAGTGTAAGTGTGTTACATTTGATTTGAATACATTACCATAGAGTACACACGCACATCCCGCAGGTGTGTGAGTAGTCTATTACTACTCACACACCTGCTGGCCCCGCCTTTCTCTGCCTCCAACGGGATCTGCAGTATTTTTAGAAAGTCGCCCGCAGCACTTTTCTCTGCAGCAGGTGAGCCACGTGTGGAGGAGGCTTGTTAATGACGCAAGCCCATCAAAACTAGCACGGTGCCAACCAGATGTGTGTGTCTTTCATTCGTTTCTCA
Source organism: Nibea albiflora (assembly GCA_014281875.1). NCBI lineage: Eukaryota > Metazoa > Chordata > Actinopteri > Sciaenidae > Nibea > Nibea albiflora. Next base: position 26,740,853 of record CM024796.1, read on the forward strand.
GAGTGACTGTTTAAAGCAGAACTGAACACGTACCTTTCTGCTTCTCCCAGGCGTCCCATTTAGCTTTCCCAGTGAAATCGAACATCCCTGGACGATCTTCAGACAGAACAAAGAACTAAATTAAATTCAACAAATGAGTTTAAATTGGATGTACTAAATGCATGTGCTGTTGCAGTGTGGGAACAGGGGCCTCAGGTCTACATTCAGAAAGTCTCTGGTTGACTTGTCACTAATGGTTTAAACTAATACTTCCCAACAATGAGATTCAGATTCCTGATATCTAATGGGAGTATTCATAAGCCACAGTCACCTGTGTTGACGTCGCCCACACTGGCCTGCTTGAACAGGGAGTAGACTTGCAGCATCTCTTCATCTGCTGGCTTCGCCTTCAGCTGCTTCACCTCAGCTGCCGCTGTGTCAAACTTTGCCTGCAGGGGACAGAACACTTTGTTACTCTGACACTACAGTAGGTCAAAGGTTCAGGATCACATATACAGCACATATGATGTTTTTGAAGCCGGAGCCTCGAGCTCGATGTCGACTGGTTACTCGCAGTAGAAATAAACGTGACAGTAGGCTGCAGTTCTTGGCTTGTACGTCGTAGTACACACTGTTTGAGCTCCTGAAGGAGGACGTTCGAGTGGATAGGCTCTTCTTTCTTGGACTCAAACTAGATGCTACAATAGTGTTGTGCTACGTGCTGAATGACTGGAACACTTCATACTGAATACTGTGCAGACACTCCCTCAGCCTCTTTGTCTATAGTCATTTCTCCAGCTGGAACCAGGACTTCCTCCTCTGAAATGAGTCCTTCTACCACAACATGTAACAAAACATTCTTCTGTTCAAATGGCTGATCCTGAAGTCTGTTTAATTCTCTCCACTTTGAGCTCAGCTTAAGTGTTTGTGTGTCTTTGTGCAATCAGGTGACACAGTGACAGAGGCATTTCCCCCCCTCTCTCCCATTCACTGTCTTCATCAACAGCTCAAATAAGCTTTGCTCTAGGAAATGGGCGTGTACTTTGACATGCATGCCGACATCTGTCATGCCAACAGATCTGTCCACATTCAGTAAGCAGTGTCCAGAGTTAAATAATTATAAATTTGACCACGATCCCCTATCGAGAATCTGGGTTTCAAAAACATCACTGGCACCCAGGCAGTGATCTCAGCCTGAGCCAGAGCCCCTAACACCAGCTCTGCCCCCCCGTACACACACACAAACAGACACACACGTTCATCATGGTTCAGAAAAATACACTGCAGTGAGGATACAAACAACACAGATTGCTCTGTGTGTACTGGAAGTCAGTCTGCGTTGCTGTGATCCCCGCCTGGGTCCAATGAACATGCAGGAGGCTGGTTATGGGACTTGGATCATAATCAGAGCGCTCTCCGTGCCTACCGGGACTTAGACAGACGTGGTCACTCTGTGCCTTGAACTCTAAACTGGTGTCACAATCCGCACACAGACTTGTGTTAGGCAGGCCGCCAGCACAGCGTGTGGGACACCCTGAAAATCTTTTCACTCGGTCTGTGAATGCGGAGCCGAACACAGCGGAGCTAAAAAAGAGGCAAAATCCTTCAAATACAATGAGCTCATTGATTCACTCGGACCCCTCCACACACACACAACAAAATCCTACTAGCTGTGCCACTCAGTACCAACTGGGCCAGAGGGGAGCACCAGTCTGGGTACTATTAGTCCCAATAAAATCTGGATTTAATTCTGTTTATCTGCTCTTATTGCAAGTGATGCTCTACACGTGACATAAAAGGAATGAAACAGACCGGTCAGTTCTGATGTGCGCTGCACAAAAACATGTAGAAATACATAAATCTAAGTATCCGACAGAATGTTGCAACAACTCTGAGGAAACCTCGAGGACGCCAAATCTACAACATAATGAGAGTCACCAGGAAGAGCAAAGGTCAGGCTGCAGCAGCTTTGTCGACAGTGCAGATAGTCTTTCTCCACCCTCAGGATTGTGTCACCTGATGGACGCCTGTAGTAAGTCAAAGGTCAGGGAGAAGGCTCTTACCGTACAGGTCACTCTCCAGATGTGACAGCAGGGCGCAAACTCTGCCTCACATCATTACTCAATCCGTCAGCGCACAGCTAGCAGCCATTTTGAATTCCTCAAGTCTTTTTTTAATTTTTTATTCACGCTTCCTTTCTCATGAACGGGCTCCAGGGCTCGTTAGCGCCACTGTTAAACCCGGGTCAGCTGGACTGTGTAATATTACATCGTGATTAAATACCACAAACTTAACATGAACCCCGTTAACACTCTGCATAAACGGACGCAGTCCCCGGTGCCGCACAGAGCACCGGAGGAGGATAACGGTGAAGTCTCAGCTGAATAACACGTCGCCATTAGTGAGCTAACGGCTAACAATAGCCTCCACTGTAAACAATACTCTTTGTTTTGCCACCGTGTGCTCATTTAAACAAAACAGGACCCGAGGCTACAGCTTTGCTAAACCTCCAACGACAGCTAACGGCTACCTCCGCCGCTCCTTTTCTAACGGAATATAACCGAGCTCTGAAGTGATAAGCGGTTCCGTACACACCTGGATATCAGCCATCCTTTCTTACGAGTCCGACAAGACAAACTGCCCGCTCCGCTGACAGACGAACAGAGAGCCGTGGTGGGGTGAAGTCCGCTGACACCTCCCCACCACGCTATTGCAGCACCATATCGACCTCCGTGAATCCGCCCCCTCCTCATGCTATTGGCTGAAGCAACGACTGACACGATAATATCAGGGGCTATTATTGGGTGTCGTTAAGGTGGTAACCAATCACGCCTTTTAATAAAAAACAATGATATCTTTTTTTTAATGTGTACTTTATTAACAAACAGTTTCTTTCAGTTCAGTTTCTCTCTTTTGGTTTTTGTTGTCCTTAGAGGAGAAACGGATCTAACCAACCACAGCAACAGTTCCTTCAGACACTGAATCATGATGACACCAGAGGGGATTGTTTAAAAAAACAAAACAAACTAGCCTTCATGCGTGCTGAAACAAGGGATGAAGATTTGGAACTTTTGGAACGCCTTGAACCCTTTGTACCCGTCTGTGAGATACTACATCTACAAGAGTCTGTGGATCAGTTTTTATCCACTGATCCACCTCAGTCAGAAAAACATTATGTTCTGACATTTTTGGCTCATACCAGTTCAAAGTTTCATTCATTCATAGTTTCTGAACAGACCCACCTTTTAAATTCATTGGCACCATTGTTAACATCAGCACCCTCTTTATTTAATTCATTTTCCGTGTACAGTGTGAGAGTTTCCCTCTGAGTGATTTTAATGCTTTCCTTTGCACTGCAGTGTTCATCTCATTAAGGTCGGCTCCGGTGACTCCACATTCAGTTTCTCCTGTCATTTTTTTTTCATTCTCAGTTTTCAACAATGTTTCTGCCTCAAACAGGCAAGACCTGTTTGTCATCCTGTGAGATTGCAGCAGCCTGAGACAAGTTCTAATCCATCAGGAAGAAGCAAGGATGTCGAATAACACAATATAATGTCCGTATATAAATGTTAATAAATATATTTATACGAATGTCAAACTATTTCCAGCACAGAGAAGAGGAAGTTACTAAAGCAGACAACAGAACTTTACATGACTGGACTGAACTCCAGTTCTTTTTGTTCACATACAGTAGATGGTTAACTCTCAGTATGTTTGTGTGTGTGTGTGTGTGTGAGAGAGAGGTTGTGTTTTACCTCCTTTTACTTTTATTTCTGTCTTTTTAGCCTGCCCATCATTTGAAAGCGATGCTCTGCTGTGATCTGACAATCAAGTCTGTCATCAAGGTTACAGGCACAGTAAGACCATGACTGGCAGGACGAGAGAATAAGGTTTGCGTGTAACATGAGATCATGGCCGTCAAAAGCAGCTCTCATTCATATGAAGACATTCTGCAATGCTGAAGCATGAAAACAGTTAACAGGACAAGAGAGAGAGACAGAGGACAGACATGTTTCACTCTTTTGATAATCTTGTGGAAACTAACTGTAAAGCTGCACGGACGCAGTGTAATACATTGTATCTATGTCATTCACACATAACTCATCAGTGCCTTATTCATCTTATTTATCAGTTCAGTAAACTGAACCAATAATTTGATAATTAAAAGGATGGGTTGGATTTGAAATGTCCAAATAAAAACAAATAAAACAGAAGGAAAATAAATGTACATTGTTATATGTGTCTCCTTTTTACAGATAGATTTAATGTGCCATAAATTAAATGTTAAATCTTCAGCCGTTTGTCTTTAATACCAGAATGAATTGTTTCTATTATTGTCCAGTAGAGAGCAGCAGAGACAACCTTTAATGCAAAGCAGTTTTCATGCTTTATTTTGGCACTTTATTTTGGTACTTTGTGGTTCTATGGAGCCCCTAAAGAACAATTAGGTGATTTTCTCTCCTCTTTCTTGTGTGAACTAGAGGTGGATATTGTCTCCACTCAACTATCTTATTATCTTGTGTTTGTCACAATATTCATATGTTCTGAACACAAGACAAAAAATATCAGTTTTAGGGACTTCAGGGTCTCATACATTTCCATTTCATAAAAAAAAGGCTCCCTCACACTCCTGGTTTTGACATGCACACATCATTTATTATGTCTTGCAACATTTCACTTTAAATCTCTGTTTTGATGTAGACATTTGTGAGGGCTGGCATCTACATTCAAAGCACTGCCCTGTCAGGTGGGGCCAGCGGTAGCTCCCCGCCTTTATAGGGACAGGTGAGGGTAATTAGTGCCTCTTTAGCTGTGTCCCAATTCAGGGGCTGCATCCTTCAAAGCACGCATTTGAAGGCAGATTATGTCACAACGCTGCGCAAAGGCTGTCCCAATTTGAAGGCTCCTTCAAATGCAGCCTTCGGCGTTCTTTTCCCTCTTTTTCAAGAATGCACCGCAACTATCCTTCACAGCCTCACATATCCCAAGATCCTTTGCATGTTGCTGTTCAGTCCCGGGAAACATACAACAATGGCGACACCAAGCGGCTACGCAACAACAGTTGATGCAGCCTTCAAAGGACCCTCAGAAGGAACCTTCGAAAGCTGCGCCCTTGAATTGGGACACAGCTTTTGTCTGAGGCCTGGCAGTGTGGCAAGTTTGCAATGTCTGTGCGGTTGTGGTGTGACTGTCCTGAGGTGATCCAGATTGAACTCTGTAGTCCTGCGCTAAAAAGGAAAAGACTCAGCTCTTCCCTGTTTACACCAGAGTGGCGCCCATCAACTATTGTGTCGCTTTTCAGCAGAGCCCCACATTGACCGAGATTTAAGGCCAGACTGCTGCTTTGCCTGAGCCAGTTCCCCAAGGCTGTTGCCAAATGTGTTTATGGAATACACAGCTGAACTAATATGTAGATGTTGAGAGAAAATTGCTTTTTTTTAAAAATATTTGACTGCACTGTACTGAACATTTGTGAACCTGAACCAACTGAATCTCAACGTACATGTGTCGTTTTTTTTTTTTTTCTTAATAGGCAAAGAGGGATGGTCTGTGGGGGAAAGTCATGGGATATGTACCCCTCTTTGTATGCGGTGTGGTAGGTGTGAAGTGTAGTAGTCACCTGGATTGTAGGTTAGCTTGTCCTTGCAGTGTAAGTTACAGTGGTTGCAGTGATTGGTGTGCACATGTGGTGGTTTCTGTGATAGAATCTCCCTGGAGTACCCTGTCCTGCCTATTGTTGTCATTTTACCCTCTAGTATTGTGAAATAAAATAATTGGGACTAATCTGGCAGTTTCTTTCTCTTTTTTTCCAGGTCCACTGCCAGTATAATTCTCTTTTCCAAATAAATATTCATTCAACTGAACACACGTCTCCCACTCTTTTTGAACCCTTTAAAATTTGTGTTAATGCTCAGCTGGTCAGTGTCTAGGGCTGATTATAGTTCTTTTCTATATGCCCCCTTTGTAATCTGGGTGGGGTCACACCTGTAAATTCTTGATCTAAAATGTGTTTCTACATCCTTCAAACATCTCAAGCAGAAAACATTTTGTTCAACCAGAGAGATTTTGGAGTAAAAACATGCTCACAGTGATCGCCTCTCTGCAGAGTTCAGACATTTAAAGCTCCATTGAACTGATTTTTATTGATTCTTTTATGAGCAGAGCTGACAAGGTCTAAGTTTAGTTTTGTTGCTATAAAAGATGCTGTGTATTTCTTCAGAGTTGTGAGCAGCGACATGGTTGATTCAGAATGACTTTTTTTTCAAATTAATATTTTAAAAAATGGCTAAATACAGTAGCAGTTGGAGGGAACGAGAGGGAACGTGTGACATGGGCATGCGTGTTGTTTTAGGTTTGAACCTGCTAGTCTCCATCATGGTTGGGGCTTCCAGCATCCATGACATCATTGCCCTTCCCAAGTCATTCCGAGGTCATGACCTCATGACCTATGCTGAGGAGGAGTTGAGGTCTCTGTAACCCACAACAGACTAAAGAGCATGAGGAGATGGAGACAATCTGCAGGGGTGTAAAGACTGAAGCTTTTGAGGATGTCTGCCAGCTGGACAGCAGATATGAAGAGGGGGAGAGAAAATGAGGAAGAGGTGGCTGCATCTCAATACTGTGACTTTGACAAAGAAGGGAAAAGGGAGGATGGAAACAGTCCACAGGATGGAAATATGACACAATGGATGGTTCAACAAAGAAGGAAAGTTTATTACCAAGTCTCCCTGATAGCAGGCAACACTTGAGGTTTATAGATACTGAACTTGTGTTGTGATGGTGGTTCAACATTTTTTTCAACGTTTTGCAGTGACTAGAGCAAATCTGTGAAGTTGAAGGTAGATATTTTTATATGTAAATTTGTTTGAAGTCGATCTTAAAACATCCTACACATGCCTGCACAATATGTATTCTTAAAGAGTCATCAGCCTGTGTAGAATTTGATTTGACAAAGTCCGTCTGCTGAAGCCAATAGAACAAAGAAACTTTCATGTTGTAGCATGGTACTACTGTTTGTATTTTGGCAGCAATATAATGTCGTACTTTTCAGATGAATAAAGATCGCACACAGGGAAATTCACTTGTTACACAGGTCACAGTACACAAGGTGGGTGAGGAGGAAAATATCTAGAAATAATATCTAGAGATAAAAGATTTTTTAAAAGAAAGACCCTTCAATAAGGAAGACTGGATTCAAAGTATCAAAGTTTAATTTATTATTCTTGTACAAGAAGGAGTGTTTAACAGTGCAACACACAAAAGGGGGTACAGAGAAAGGGCTCGCTCTAACAGTTGGTTCTTATACACTCTCTGATGGGCTGTCTCAGACACCTCCCCATAGATACAGATGGCATCAGAAGATTTCTTAATTTCCTTTAATAATTAACATTTCCCCAATCTAAATGTCACCACACTGACCTGTCCCTGACGCTTGTTCCAAACTTCTTCTATTTACACATTAACCCGGACTTTACCTTACTCAACCTTAGCAACAAAGTCATATTAAAGAAGGGAAAAGCAGAACATGTGAGGAGTAGAAACTCACATACACATCATATGATTTAAGACATTTGAAACTGTTTTATAACAAGAGTAAAAAAAAGTGTGCGTGTGTACACAAGCTATATAATACTTACCTTCTGGCTGTTGAATCTTGTCCATCTGCTGTTGAAGCTTTTTACAGCATATACTCATCTCCTTGAAAAGAATCCTGTCTTAATGTCTGAGACGCTGTTTCTTTCTAAAGTGCACAGTTGAACTACATTTCACTTCTGAAGCTGTGGCTGACTGTGTGTTCACTCACTGCAGCCTGTAATATAAGGTTCTGACAAGGTTCTAGAATGATGATGTAACAAAGGTATGGAAGGTTCCACAGAATGCTATAAATGAAATAGATGAAGAAGTCCTATCAATGTCAGTAAATGTGGAGAGTATTACTTAGCTACCGTGGTCCCCACAAAGGAAAGGACCTGACAAGTGTGTAAGATGACAGCCACAGTAAATGATGGTTGGTCCCCACTGAATCAGGAAAACCAGACTGTGCTTGGTAACACTTTGACACTATAGCTACATCCATTTGAACTAAACATGACATATTTTACTATATTTTTTCCATGGGTTGAACTTGGTGGGGCTGGTGTGACGTGTGTAGCCTGTTATAGCACTACAGGGCCTGTTACAGCCAAAAACAAGTGAATATCAAGTGTTACAATGTTGAACTGACCTGTGACAGAACAGCTGATGTGAACTATGGAAAGCAAACTTATCCAGAGTTATAGGCTTTGTGTAATACGTGATGTTTGCTTGACTTTATGGATGAAAATGTCATATCAATGTCAGTAAACGTGGAGAGTATTACTTAGCTACCGTGGTCCCCACAAAGGAAAGGACCTGACAAGTGTGTAAGATGACAGCCACAGTAAATGATGGTTGGTCCCTACTGAATCAGGAAAACAAGACTGTACTTGGTAACACTTTGACACTATAGTTACACCTATCTGAACTAAACTCAACAATGTGCACAAGAGCAAACGTTGGACAAATTTTGATTACAAACAGAAACAGTAATGTTGAAACCCAACAAAATGACTCCTACTGTACCTGCATGACAGAGGATGAGGGACTCTCAACCATCTCCTCTGCTGTTCTGGGGTCTTCAGTGTCACAGGGATGAGCAGCACATGACTGTTCTTCTGCCTGAAATAATAATTCACTGTTAATCAGCAGCTTTTGCACCAGTGTACACAAGAGCAAACGTTGCACATCTGTGACTAAAAAAGAAACAGTAAGTAATGAAGCACTGAAATTCAAATGTATTGCAACCTAACCTGACAATTAATATCAGTATTGAGTGGGTGATCTGTCCACACTAATTCAAAACCATTACTACTATACTATAGTGTCTTAACTGTACCTGGATGTAAACAAATTAAAAAAAAAAAAATTGTAACACAAGATTATATGATAGACTGCAAAGTTTTCTCTAACTGGCTGAATCTGATTAGAGGCAGAAACAACAGTGTTGAGTTAAACCAGAGAAAACAATCTGCAATTCTGATTCTTCACATTCGAGCCATTGATTGTGATTATAATGATTCGTTCACTTCCCACTGACCATCATTTATGACAAACCTGTTTCCTCCATGGCCAATCATTTCCACTGTAGTTGTATGTTATTCCTTCTCCTGGCTGAATGTCCCTCAAAGCAAACAGACAGAGGTATGGTTTGCCCTCCGTTGTGGTCCAAAGCTGCCGTCTTTACTCTCGGGTTGCATCGATACTTGAGGATGAAAAAAAAAAAAAAAGAATGACTAGGCTTGATAATATCAAATTAATGATTAAATTACCTATTGTAATTTCCCATGACAATGTATGTATGTTTGCTCATGGCTACACATGCTAACTTAAAAACCATTTAAAACCATTATCAAATTTGTCTGTTATGAAAAAACTCAATTGTGCAGAAATGTAACATTCAATCAAAACCTTACCACCATGTCTTTTCTCTCTGTGATAGGTCTTCCTCCTCCTGTACTCTACCACAAAGTCTACTTTGCTGAAATGGGTTTTGGCACCCTTCGACCTAGTCAAAGACGTGTTACAAATGTCATTTTATAATACCCTATAGGTTTCTCATGGTTAAGCTATTTTTTCAATATCAATAATTACATGAAAAGATATTAATAAAGACTACTACATATTGTACAGAACAACTCTTTAAGGTTCATGTATTTGTGTCAGGATTTATTGCCAACCCGTGGCCTGTCTGCTGATCTCTGTGTAAAAATAAATAATACACACATTATATATATATATATATATATATATATATATATATATATATATATACACACACACACACACACACACACACACACACAGTAGCTGTAACCACACATTTCACATCTCTCAACCCAACCGGTCGAGGCAGATGTTTGCCCACCCTGAATCTGGTTCTGCTCAAGGCGTTAAATGAAAGTTTTTCCTTGCCACTGTTGCCAAGTGCAGGTCATGGTGGGAATAGTTGGGTCTTTTTTTTTTGCATGTATATTTCACAAGTTTGGCTCTACATGTAAAGTGCCTTGAGATTATGTTGTGAACTGGTACTATATAAATAAACTGAACTGAAGCACAAATTTTCAGCTTTTAAACAGCTGCATGTGGAGACTGTCTCCTACTGTCTCTCTATCCTTGCTCTGGTGCTCTAAATGAGAGGAAACTTTAGTCAAACTTACTATATTAACAAAGGAGGCTCCCAGTTCAGCAGCTCATGCACGTCTCACGTGTGCCCCAGGTAGCATGTTAGCAAGTGCTAGCCGCTTTGCTAGCCAGGTAGTTCTCCTTCAAATGAAGTTTTCATTCTAACGCCCTGCAATGCAATGAAGTTGCTTTTTAACGTGTTTATAACCGACTTACCCCTGTTATTTGTGAGAAATTATAAAGTCTATTTTAATATTTTAATGTTAACTTAAACTATCTGATCAGGAGCTTTGAAAGGTGGGCTTTTAACAGTACAAAATTGTTTCTTGATGATTTTGCGACATGCTTCATTTAAAACATATCACACTGTCTCACTGAAATAAACATTAAAGTATGATGACATAACTTACCTTTTCCTTGAATCCATGCTGCCATTTACCGGCGTCTCTGTGCCATTCCCTCGTCCGGCTGTCAAGGAGCGCTTGTTTTGTATCATCAGTACATCCAGGAAATGTGGTATAGCTGTATAGCTGTCTTACATTAAACACCTCCCAGTAGTCATGTCAATGTACATGTATCAAACCCATCCAATCTATCGGCGTACAAATTAATGTTATTTATTAACGATGGAGATAATTTCAGAGTTTATTTGTATATATGTACATAGTAAAGATATTATATCCCTTACTTTTTGCCAATTTGTTATTTGAAAATAAGTCACAAGCCTGTCTTAGCACTAGCTAGCAAAACTTTAGCTTGCACTAAAGGGCTATTAGCTTAGCCTTTTAGCTAAATGTTAGCTTTGAGTTAAAAGCTGCAAATTGCAATTCCACAGGTAATTACATACATGAAAAACAATTGTAATAGTAATAACTTTAATTTCATTTCAAGCTAAAAGTTCCAAATTGCATTTACTTCCACTGATAATTACATACAGTCATTTATTAAAGCTGTAGTCCGTCTTCCATCAGCCAATTTCTTGCACATGCGCAGATAAGCCAATTGTGTGAAGTGTGTGTTTCTGCCTTACTGGGCCTGTCCAGTAGGAGGTAGTGTAGAGTTAACCTCAAGCACACATATCCGGTTTTTGTGCATGGTGGGGTAACCCCTGAAAATTTGACAGGGCACTCCCCTGACCGTGTTTTTAATGAATTCAATGCTCTTCGTGAATTCAAACTTTTGGTACCCACACTGTGCGTGTGCTGTCCAATCGTGGATCCCACAATGTAACAAAGACAAACACACACACACAGAAAGACCTGAACATCTTATTGGCATTGAAAGAACTGCACTAAGCTGATTTGAGTCTTATTTTTCAGATCATTTTGGACATGCTGATGATGAATCCTCCATGTACACCAAAGTTAGTCCTGTCTCAAGTGGATGTAGAAAAACTGGTTAAACTAACTACTGTCTCCTTCTTGCTCATCCACTCATACCTTGCACACACGTTAAGTAAACATGCACTGTAAGACCGAACAGTAAAAGTCTGTTAAAATTATTATGTTGTGTTAACTCAGAATTTTAAGTTAATTCACTGTTATTTTTTTGAGTTCTCTTAACTTATTTTTCAATTTTGAGTACACAGGACTCAAAAACTTAAATTCAGTTTTGTCACTGTACTCAAATTGTTTGACTTTGTCGACATCACCTCCAACGAGTGGAACTATCCAGTTGCTAATTTTATGCCAAAAACAATATAGCCCTAGTTTACCGTGTAACCCCACCTCCCCACCCTCTCATCTACAACCGCTGTGAAGCCTCCATTTCTGCGGACCATAACTGAATACGTTTCTGATCTTTGAACAGTTTTTTTTTCTATATGTTTGGTCTGATTGCAGAGCTGCACATGGTAACTGACCTGACCTCCACAAAGTCTTGCAGATTTAAAATCATATTCATTGCTTGACTGACTGCAAACACCTATTAGTCAACAGTTTTTTTGAGTCTATTTCCCTTCACACACAATGAAATAGTACTGATATGTTTGTAATTCTGTTCAGTATTTAAAGACTCATGTTGTGGAGAAAACTTCCAAAACGTAATGAAACAACAACACAGAGACAGCTGCTTGCGAATCTGAACGTAACTTTACAGCTTCACAACCTTTTCTAACCATTCTTACGTCACTCTTACATCACTGTTACACAGGACTCACACCGGGCGCGTAACGGCAGCGCCACGGTTCAGCTCCGTCCTCTGCCCGACGTCAACTCACACCAGGTGCGTAACGGCAGCGTTACGACTGTGTAGCGAACTAGCCGTATTCATGCGAGATCACGCAAGAATCCCGAACATATGCGAGTCCCCGTGATAAACTGTGTATAAAAGAAACAACAACAAACAGCTAACTTTGCTTCTCCAGCATGGGAGAGATTATAAAAAGTATAAAAAATCTGTTGTCATAAATTATTGTGTGTTGTTCAACTTCAACAATTAGTCTTTCGTTGTTCATGTTGAGACTCTTTGATTGACTGACAGATGACCTGGTGCCACCGGTCATAGCGTAATGTGGACGTGAAGCTGTGACAGGCGACATGAACTGCATTTTGTGTTTTATTTTGAAAGGAGGCGGAAGTGTATTACGCTGATTCTGTGTCGGATTTCCTGTCTGGTGAAATCTGCTCTGTTGTAATTGACGCGGTTTAGCAACGGCTCGCGTCAAAAATAGAAGTGCTACGTAAAGATAGTGCTGCGGAGCGGAGAGACGCTTCTGGGATGCTGCTGAGACGTTCCGCAGCACGCCCGGTGTGAGTGGTCTCATTGATTATAATGGCAGCGATCAGCAACGGCTGACGCGACGCAGCCATAACGCACCGCTGACGTCCCCGGTGTGAGTTAGGCTTTACATAGTCAAATCACCAGATCTGGACCCAGCCGTCCTGAACTCCTTACAATCATATGTCCGTGTTCTGAGCGTCTCGTAAATGTAATATTGTCTGTCTCCCATGAGCCTGCATGGTGTGTGTGTGCTCGACTCCCTAATCTTGGTCAAGGCCGACCTGAAAACAGACTGGCTGAATGTAATCGGTGGCACAGAAACATTCAATACTGTCCCAGCTGTGTAACCTGTGTGTCTATGTGTGTGCCTTAATGTGTACATTATATTGATTATATGTGAAACAAATCCAAATTTAAAATTATGTGGCAAACAAAAATCAAATATAAATAAATAAATGAAATCACTCAAATCACAATAGACTATGAGTATAAAACAACATGAAACAAAATCACAGTTGAATAAAACAAACCAAACTTGTGTAGCAAGAATATGTGTATGTGTGTCGTATAGCAAAACTAATAAACAAAATAAAACAACTAAGAATAAAATAAATCAGCGGTTGAGGCTCCTTTGTATTCATTGTATTTTTAACTCTCTCAATTAATTAGTGTTGGATCTGTATCATATCAGTCTGATTTTTATGTCTGTAAAACTCATGAAAATCGTTTTTCTTTTAGATTAAAGCAGAAGAGGCTGGGTGTTACATGAAGTCTGCAAGCTGGTGTGGCAAAATTAAGGGGCTGTGGTTAGCAGATGAACGATACCCACTGCTGAAACTGCAAGTGGCAGATCTAGAGAATTAATTTTAAAAAACGATTAAAAACAATTATTAAATCGCCACCTTGCACCTAAAGATTTCACTTTTCTTTCTCAGAGAGTTTCCCAATCACCCATGCACAGGTAAGTTTCACAATTGCAGGCAACAGTGTTAGAAAAGTTTAACAAGTTTTATTAGTCATAATAATTATAAATTCAAGTTTTGTATCTTCTTTAAAAAAGAAGAGATTTTATTTTGTTTTAAACAAAGCACAATATTAATCTATACCATCTGACTCAACCTAGGTCAAGAAGAGGAATTCACCAGCTGAGGTCCCTGCATAAATAAACCAAAAAAGAAAGAAAAAGAAACCAAACAAAATCTTATATTTACACACGCAACTCAAATCAACACAAGAACCAGAACAAACCAAAACCCATAATACTACATGCATCATTTTGCAGGTCCTACAAAGTGAGATAATTCCCACCCCCCTCACTAAGGTCTTGGTCGGTCTTGAACTGCAATATGCTACTTTTAAAACGAGCGTCCAAACGACAGCGGCAGAGCAGTAGCGTTGGGAAGTTCGACTCTTTTCACTGACTCGGATCTTTAACTCTCGGACAGTAAATTGAACGAATCTTTTTTTGAGTCATTCGTTCATTTTTACAGCAGGGGGCGCTGTTTGCCCTTTTGTGGGCGTGTAAAAAAGGCCGCTGGTCTCAAACACTTAACACTGAAGGCAACACGGTTCGCTTCAGCAGACAAAGATAATAAACAAAATGTCACAAGCAATTCAAATCATATGAAAACCTAGGAAAGCAAATACACACCACAATGAAGTGACTGTGTCCTGTATCCTCCCTGCCACTGTTGATTAACACGAACGTACTGCCAAATGAACGATCCAGATGAACGAGAACCGAGAACGAACCATTCACTTGCCTGTCACGTGACAAATGAACGAACCAGATGAACGAGAACCGAGAACGAACCGTTCAACTGCCTGTGACGTGACAAATGAACGAACCAAATGAACGGTTCGTCTGCCTGTCACGTGACAAATGAACGATTCAGATGAACGAGAGCGAACCGTTGACAGCTGGTAGAGGACAAGTTAATGTAAAACTCAGTTTGACAATAAAGTTAGACAAAAAGTAACAATTAATAAGTTCCTTAAAATGTTTACATGGTGCATTTATTGTGTCCAAAACATGATGAAGATGATGATGATGATTATTATTATTATTATTTGTAGTAGTAGTAGTAGTATTGTTGTTATTGTTATTATCACATTTGTTGTTATTATTTCTTATTTTATGGCAGAGTATAACACAAAATCAACACGTTGATATAATTTTCAAAAGTATTTATTTACAAACACACTTATTATACACAATTATAACACTACATACAACACTACACATAACACTATAGACATCTAGAAGAACAGAAGACCACTAATTAATTATGATTTTATTAATAAATAATGTCTGTCGGGTGTCACGTGACAAATGAATGCACGTCACAGGTAGACATTATTCATTTCCTTGTTCGTTTCTCAGTCCACAGCTCTGTAGCTGAGCTACAGCTGTCACGTGACAAATGAACGAAAGAACGATCCGTATGAACGATCCGGGTGTGTGAACGAACTGTTGTGCTTAGTGCTCTTCAGCCTGAGCGGCCTGGCTGTCACGTGACAAAAGAACGAGGACCACAGTTGAGTGAGTCGTGAAGTGATCATTTCCGTTTCCTGTCCTGCTGACAGAGCTTATGCAGCTGCCTGTCATCATGTGGCGAGGGAAGGTACTGCACGAAAATGAATGAACGTATCACTCACTGAAATGACTCATTACTCCCGAGTCATATAAAAGATTAGTTCGTATTGAACGAATCGTTCACGAACGACACATCACTACAGAGCAGTGAACTAGTTGATTCGGGGAAGCAAAAAGAAACAAACGTGGAGGCAAAAAGGGCAATACCAAAAGAGGAGAGGAGAGGAGAGAGGAGACAAGACAGGGCAACACAGCAGACTAACGCCAGGCAAGTGTCAAGAGAGAGAGAGAGCCAGATGTAAATCAATATATGAGCATAACTAATATACTATATAAACTACATTAATAGGCAACATCGTAGTACTGGTGGCACTGGTTACCTGCATGGCATAATGTAGCCTGCACCCATAAATAGGGTAGCTAACAGAAGCTACGGCGGCTAACCAGCGGGACATACACCCTTGCGGCTCTACAGTTGTCCACAGTGGACCCTGCAACATTGTTAGACTTCTAAGACTGTGCTACATACCTGAAGCAAAGCCTTTGATTAACAGGCACAGTTGCTTCAACACTACCGTTTGCGTCATAGCAATGTCTCCTCAGTTAGTCCATTGTCATGTGTGTATAACGACTGTATCTGCACATTTCATTCAGTAACTAACGTGTATTCTTCATTCAACTGTGATGTCTCAGATTTTTATATTATGTTGAGTTATGTTGCGATATATATATATATATATATATATATATATATATATATATATATATATATATATATATATATTGCATCGCAACATCCAGAGTGAAGCAAGATTATGTTCTATGAATGTAAGTGTAAGAATAAGAATAATATTGTTATATTATTTTATATTTTTTATTATTGTAATTACTGGACAACAAAACACACTTACTGGCCCCTCAGTCTCAACGGCACGCTTCTCCGTGCAGTACTGACTAACTCTGTAGGCCTTTTTTCTGATAGTAGTTCTGTACATTTTTAACTGATTGACGTTTCTTGTCAGGCTGTCCTTCGTCACGTAATCATATCCATCAACTGTTGAATATGATCTCCCTTTACCTAAGCACAAGTGTTGATGAACACGATCAAGACATGTTATGGAAGTAAGCTCTTTAGGTTCATAGTTAAAAATAAAAAAATCCCTGATGTTATGAAATTCAATGGAAAGATATTATTTTAGTTTAGCAAGGGGAGATAATATAAATTTACATCCAGTTGGATGTTTGATGCTAAAACAGTCTAATACAGTCAGGTAAAATATATATATATATATATATATATATATTATAGAAATGTTGCATATCATAAGATTATCTACACATGTATTTATTTTTATTGTGAAAACAAAGTAACTAGTAGCATGTACTTATCAAATAAGGTTTGTTAAACTTACCAAAATAAGTTAGTGCCACTTAAGTAAAGCATACTTAATCAAGATTGCTTCTTTAGCTCAAAAGATATAGTTAACATTAATTAAAATTTTTGATGTAATCAGTTTCTACAGTTTCTTCTTTTTTGAGTTAACTGAACTTACCAGGGTTTTTAGTGTGATAATGTCCAGACAGAAAGAACACTGTGCTTTGTTTTGCCAATGAAAAGCACTTACACAGGAGAGGATGGTTTCGATCCATCGACTTCTGGGTTATGGGCCCAGCACGCTTCCGCTGTGGCTTGCTCTGAGTTGGCCTTTGGCCTTTTCTAAACTATGGGAATAAAGTCAAAGGCGGCATCCATCCATCGAGGGCCATTAATGGCAGTCGTTTAACTTCCTCTGGAATCTAGTTCAAGCAAGTGCTTAGTACTAAAATGTATTGTGTTTTTAGTTCTTTAAAAAAGCAGTTGCCAGTATGGTTCTCCTGTGTCTGCGAATCCCATCCTCGTCGCTAATGAGTTCACTTTAAGCTGCCACATCAATATGCTGCCATGGTCTTGCTTGTCATATAAGACCATAACCTTCCACAACGAAAGGAAAGCATTGTGGAGAATGCGGGTATCGATCCCGCTACCTCTCGCATGCTAAGCGAGCACTCTCCCATTTGAGCTAATTCCCCTCTTTATCGGGTCCCAGATACAGTCGTTATACACACATGACAATGGACTAACTGAGGAGACATTGCTATGACGCAAACGGTAGTGTTGAAGCAACTGTGCCTGTTAATCAAAGGCGGCAGCACAAAGCTTGCATTTCCAAACCACTGGAAAACTGAGTACTTTTCCTAAGCTGGCAAAAAATGTCTAGAACATCGAAACCATCCTCTGCTATTTGCTTTTCGTCTCTGTCGTGTTCTCTGAAGAGCTAGTCTGTGCTGTCGTGTCCTTGGTGCCAATCTCAACACCATGCGTTCATCTGCAACCAATGTTACTGCCCCATGAATGCCTCTTATCAGAAGAGCTAGTCTGTGCACCTGGTTTTCAAACCTGCATTGTTGATTCTTTGAGGGTTTCGGGAAAAGTCACTGGAAAGAAGTTCACGGCAAAGTCAAGCAAGTGCTTAGTACTAAAATGTATTGTGTTTTTAGTTCTTTAAAAAAGCAGTTGCCAGTATGGTTCTCCTGTGTCTGCCCCCCTTGACTTCACTAATACTCCAGGTATCATCACAGCTCAGTCCTCGACTTGTAAACCATGGATGCTGGATGGAAACCTCAACCTGAAAGGTTTTCAGGTAGTGTGGCCGAGTGGTCTAAGGCGCTGGATTAAGGCTCCAGTCTCTCAGGAGGCGTGGGTTCAAATCCCACCACTGCCACTTGACAATACTAGTTAGCCGTCAGTGTGATGGCCTTGTATATGCTCAAAAGGACTGTCCGCTGTCAGTCAGTTTGAGTGTTGCATGTAGGGACTGTGTCTAATAAAGCTGTCTCTCAGTTGGCAAAGAGGAGCAGTACCTTTCCCACTTTGTAACGCCGTAATTTGACGTATCTCTTTACTCTCATATTTTGAGAGCGAGGCAGGATGCCACGCCGGGCCGTCATCGTCGAAGCCGCATCTCATAGACGAGGTGGCCGAGTGGTTAAGGCGATGGACTGCTAATCCATTGTGCTCTGCACGCGTGGCTTCGAATCCCATCCTCGTCGCTAATGACTTCACTTTAAGCTGCCACATCAATATGCTGCCATGGTCTTGCTTGTCATCTAAGATCATATGCAAGGAAACATACCTTCCATCCATCTGAGTAATCAAAGGCTCCCAGTGATGGAACAGATGAATTATTGATTGGTAGACCACAGATGCGGCTACTGAAAGCAGAGCCCCTAAGCAGAGTGGCGCAGCGGACGCGTGCTGGGCCCATAACCCAGAGGTCGATGGATCGAAACCATCCTCTGCTATTTGCTCTTTGTGTTCTCTGAAGAGCTAGTTTGTGCTGTCGTGTCCTTGGTGCCAATCTCAACACCATGCGTTCATCTGCAAACAATGTTACTGCCCCATGAATGCCTCTTATCAGAAGAGCTAGTCTGTGCAGCTGGTTTTCAAACCTGCATTGCTGCCATGGTCTTGCTTGTCATCTAAGATCATATGCAAGGAAACATACCTTCCACAACAATAGGAAAGCACTGTGGAGAATGCGGGCATCGATCCCGCTACCTCTCGCATGCTAAGCTAAAGGCCAACTCAGAGCAAAGTCTGGAAGTTGCGTCAACGTGGCCAAATGGTCTAAAACGCCGGAATGAGGCTTCGGTCAGTTGAGATTATAGGAGCAGCTGCAAATGTTGTCTTTGTTTCTGCACCTCCATCTGAGTAATCAAAGGCTCCCAGTGATGGAACAGATGAATTATTGATTGGTAGACCACAGATGCGGCAACTGAAAGCAGATCCCCTAAGCAGAGTGGCGCAGCGGAAGCGTGCTGGGCCCATAACCCAGAGGTCGATGGATCGAAACCATCCTCTGCTATTTGCTTTTCGTCTCTGTCGTGTTCTCTGAAGAGCTAGTCTGTGCTGTCGTGTCCTTGGTGCCAATCTCAACACCATGCGTTCATCTGCAACCAATGTTACTGCCCCATGAATGCCTCTTATCAGAAGAGCTAGTCTGTGCACCTGGTTTTCAAACCTGCATTGTTGATTCTTTGAGGGTTTCGGGAAAAGTCACTGGAAAGAAGTTCACGGCAAAGTCAAGCAAGTGCTTAGTACTAAAATGTATTGTGTTTTTAGTTCTTTAAAAAAGCAGTTGCCAGTATGGTTCTCCTGTGTCTGCCCCCCTTGACTTCACTAATACTCCAGGTATCATCACAGCTCAGTCCTCGACTTGTAAACCATGGATGCTGGATGGAAACCTCAACTCGAAAGGTTTTCAGGTAGTGTGGCCGAGTGGTCTAAGGCGCTGGATTAAGGCTCCAGTCTCTCAGGAGGCGTGGGTTCAAATCCCACCACTGCCACTTGACAATACTAGTTAGCCGTCAGTGTGATGGCCTTGTATATGCTCAAAAGGACTGTCCGCTGTCAGTCAGTTTGAGTGTTGCATGTAGGGACTGTGTCTAATAAAGCTGTCTCTCAGTTGGCAAAGAGGAGCAGTACCTTTCCCACTTTGTAACGCCGTAATTTGACGTATCTCTTTACTCTCATATTTTGAGAGCGAGGCAGGATGCCACGCCGGGCCGTCATCGTCGAAGCCGCATCTCATAGACGAGGTGGCCGAGTGGTTAAGGCGATGGACTGCTAATCCATTGTGCTCTGCACGCGTGGGTTCGAATCCCATCCTCGTCGCTAATGACTTCACTTTAAGCTGCCATGGTCTTGCTTGTCATCTAAGATCATATGCAAGGAAACATACCTTCCATCCATCTGAGTAATCAAAGGCTCCCAGTGATGGAACAGATGAATTATTGATTGGTAGACCACAGATGCGGCTACTGAAAGCAGAGCCCCTAAGCAGAGTGGCGCAGCGGACGCGTGCTGGGCCCATAACCCAGAGGTCGATGGATCGAAACCATCCTCTGCTATTTGCTCTTTGTGTTCTCTGAAGAGCTAGTTTGTGCTGTCGTGTCCTTGGTGCCAATCTCAACACCATGCGTTCATCTGCAAACAATGTTACTGCCCCATGAATGCCTCTTATCAGAAGAGCTAGTCTGTGCAGCTGGTTTTCAAACCTGCATTGCTGCCATGGTCTTGCTTGTCATCTAAGATCATATGCAAGGAAACATACCTTCCACAACAATAGGAAAGCACTGTGGAGAATGCGGGCATCGATCCCGCTACCTCTCGCATGCTAAGCTAAAGGCCAACTCAGAGCAAAGTCTGGAAGTTGCGTCAACGTGGCCAAATGGTCTAAAACGCCGGAATGAGGCTTCGGTCAGTTGAGATTATAGGAGCAGCTGCAAATGTTGTCTTTGTTTCTGCACCTCCATCTGAGTAATCAAAGGCTCCCAGTGATGGAACAGATGAATTATTGATTGGTAGACCACAGATGCGGCAACTGAAAGCAGAGCCCCTAAGCAGAGTGGCGCAGCGGAAGCGTGCTGGGCCCATAACCCAGAGGTCGATGGATCGAAACCATCCTCTGCTATTTGCTCTTTGTGTTCTCTGAAGAGCTAGTTTGTGCTGTCGTGTCCTTGGTGCCAATCTCAACACCATGCGTTCATCTGCAAACAATGTTACTGCCCCATGAATGCCTCTTATCAGAAGAGCTGGTCTGTGCAGCTGGTTTTCAAACCTGCATTGATGATTCTTTGAGGGTTTCGGGAAAGTCACTGGAAAGAAGTTCACGGCAAAGTCAAGCAAGTGCTTAGTACTAAAATGTATTGTGTTTTTAGTTCTTAAAAAAAGCAGTTGCCAGTATGGTTCTCCTGTGTCTGCGAATCCCATCCTCGTCGCTAATGAGTTCACTTTAAGCTGCCACATCAATATGCTGCCATGGTCTTGCTTGTCATATAAGACCATAACCTTCCACAACGAAAGGAAAGCATTGTGGAGAATGCGGGTATCGATCCCGCTACCTCTCGCATGCTAAGCGAGCGCTCTCCCATTTGAGCTAATTCCCCTCTTTAGGCTGCTCCATCACACGGGTAGAAACACAAACTAAAAGGAAAGACAGTGCCGCTCGTTTCGTTGCCTCGGCTGCTGTTCTTCAATGACATAGCTTCTCCCCAAGCTTCTCAGGAATGTAGCCCACACAACTAGACTCCAGAGGAAGTTAAACGACTGCCATTAATGGCCCTCGATGGATGGATGCCGCCTTTGACTTTATTCCCATAGTTTAGAAAAGGCCAAAGGCCAACTCAGAGCAAAGTCTGGAAGTTGCGTCAACGTGGCCAAATGGTCTAAAACGCCGGAATGAGGCTTCGGTCAGTTGAGATTATAGGAGCAGCTGCAAATGTTGTCTTTGTTTCTGCACCTCCATCTGAGTAATCAAAGGCTCCCAGTGATGGAACAGATGAATTATTGATTGGTAGACCACAGATGCGGCAACTGAAAGCAGATCCCCTAAGCAGAGTGGCGCAGCGGAAGCGTGCTGGGCCCATAACCAGAGGTCGATGGATCGAAACCATCCTCTGCTATTTGCTTTTCGTCTCTGTCGTGTTCTCTGAAGAGCTAGTCTGTGCTGTCGTGTCCTTGGTGCCAATCTCAACACCATGCGTTCATCTGCAACCAATGTTACTGCCCCATGAATGCCTCTTATCAGAAGAGCTAGTCTGTGCACCTGGTTTTCAAACCTGCATTGTTGATTCTTTGAGGGTTTCGGGAAAAGTCACTGGAAAGAAGTTCACGGCAAAGTCAAGCAAGTGCTTAGTACTAAAATGTATTGTGTTTTTAGTTCTTTAAAAAAGCAGTTGCCAGTATGGTTCTCCTGTGTCTGCCCCCCTTGACTTCACTAATACTCCAGGTATCATCACAGCTCAGTCCTCGACTTGTAAACCATGGATGCTGGATGGAAACCTCAACTCGAAAGGTTTTCAGGTAGTGTGGCCGAGTGGTCTAAGGCGCTGGATTAAGGCTCCAGTCTCTCAGGAGGCGTGGGTTCAAATCCCACCACTGCCACTTGACAATACTAGTTAGCCGTCAGTGTGATGGCCTTGTATATGCTCAAAAGGACTGTCCGCTGTCAGTCAGTTTGAGTGTTGCATGTAGGGACTGTGTCTAATAAAGCTGTCTCTCAGTTGGCAAAGAGGAGCAGTACCTTTCCCACTTTGTAACGCCGTAATTTGACGTATCTCTTTACTCTCATATTTTGAGAGCGAGGCAGGATGCCACGCCGGGCCGTCATCGTCGAAGCCGCATCTCATAGACGAGGTGGCCGAGTGGTTAAGGCGATGGACTGCTAATCCATTGTGCTCTGCACGCGTGGGTTCGAATCCCATCCTCGTCGCTAATGACTTCACTTTAAGCTGCCACATCAATATGCTGCCATGGTCTTGCTTGTCATCTAAGATCATATGCAAGGAAACATACCTTCCATCCATCTGAGTAATCAAAGGCTCCCAGTGATGGAACAGATGAATTATTGATTGGTAGACCACAGATGCGGCTACTGAAAGCAGAGCCCCTAAGCAGAGTGGCGCAGCGGAAGCGTGCTGGGCCCATAACCCAGAGGTCGATGGATCGAAACCATCCTCTGCTATTTGCTCTTTGTGTTCTCTGAAGAGCTAGTTTGTGCTGTCGTGTCCTTGGTGCCAATCTCAACACCATGCGTTCATCTGCAAACAATGTTACTGCCCCATGAATGCCTCTTATCAGAAGAGCTAGTCTGTGCAGCTGGTTTTCAAACCTGCATTGCTGCCATGGTCTTGCTTGTCATCTAAGATCATATGCAAGGAAACATACCTTCCACAACAATAGGAAAGCACTGTGGAGAATGCGGGCATCGATCCCGCTACCTCTCGCATGCTAAGCTAAAGGCCAACTCAGAGCAAAGTCTGGAAGTTGCGTCAACGTGGCCAAATGGTCTAAAACGCCGGAATGAGGCTTCGGTCAGTTGAGATTATAGGAGCAGCTGCAAATGTTGTCTTTGTTTCTGCACCTCCATCTGAGTAATCAAAGGCTCCCAGTGATGGAACAGATGAATTATTGATTGGTAGACCACAGATGCGGCAACTGAAAGCAGAGCCCCTAAGCAGAGTGGCGCAGCGGAAGCGTGCTGGGCCCATAACCCAGAGGTCAATGGATCGAAACCATCCTCTGCTATTTGCTCTTTGTGTTCTCTGAAGAGCTAGTTTGTGCTGTCGTGTCCTTGGTGCCAATCTCAACACCATGCGTTCATCTGCAAACAATGTTACTGCCCCATGAATGCCTCTTATCAGAAGAGCTGGTCTGTGCAGCTGGTTTTCAAACCTGCATTGATGATTCTTTGAGGGTTTCGGGAAAAGTCACTGGAAAGAAGTTCACGGCAAAGTCAAGCAAGTGCTTAGTACTAAAATGTATTGTGTTTTTAGTTCTTAAAAAAGCAGTTGCCAGTATGGTCTCCTGTGTCTGCGAATCCCATCCTCGTCGCTAATGAGTTCACTTTAAGCTGCCACATCAATATGCTGCCATGGTCTTGCTTGTCATATAAGACATAACCTTCCACAACGAAAGGAAAGCATTGTGGAGAATGCGGGTATCGATCCCGCTACCTCTCGCATGCTAAGCTAGGGCTCTCCCATTTGAGCTAATTCCCCTCTTTAGGCTGCTCCATCACACGGGTAGAAACACAAACTAAAAGGAAAGACAGTGCCGCTCGTTTCGTTGCCTCGGCTGCTGTTCTTCAATGACATAGCTTCTCCCCAAGCTTCTCAGGAATGTAGCCCACACAACTAGACTCCAGAGGAAGTTAAACGACTGCCATTAATGGCCCTCGATGGATGGATGCCGCCTTTGACTTTATTCCCATAGTTTAGAAAAGGCCAAAGGCCAACTCAGAGCAAAGTCTGGAAGTTGCGTCAACGTGGCCAAATGGTCTAAAACGCCGGAATGAGGCTTCGGTCAGTTGAGATTATAGGAGCAGCTGCAAATGTTGTCTTTGTTTCTGCACCTCCATCTGAGTAATCAAAGGCTCCCAGTGATGGAACAGATGAATTATTGATTGGTAGACCACAGATGCGGCAACTGAAAGCAGATCCCCTAAGCAGAGTGGCGCAGCGGAAAGCGTGCTGGGCCCATAACCCAGAGGTCGATGGATCGAAACCATCCTCTGCTATTTGCTTTTCGTCTCTGTCGTGTTCTCTGAAGAGCTAGTCTGTGCTGTCGTGTCCTTGGTGCCAATCTCAACACCATGCGTTCATCTGCAACCAATGTTACTGCCCCATGAATGCCTCTTATCAGAAGAGCTAGTCTGTGCACCTGGTTTTCAAACCTGCATTGTTGATTCTTTGAGGGTTTCGGGAAAAGTCACTGGAAAGAAGTTCACGGCAAAGTCAAGCAAGTGCTTAGTACTAAAATGTATTGTGTTTTTAGTTCTTTAAAAAAGCAGTTGCCAGTATGGTTCTCCTGTGACTTCACTAATACTCCAGGTATCATCACAGCTCAGTCCTCGACTTGTAAACCATGGATGCTGGATGGAAACCTCAACTCGAAAGGTTTTCAGGTAGTGTGGCCGAGTGGTCTAAGGCGCTGGATTAGGCTCCAGTCTCTCAGGAGGCGTGGGTTCAAATCCCACCACTGCCACTTGACAATACTAGTTAGCCGTCAGTGTGATGGCCTTGTATATGCTCAAAAGCCCTGTCCGCTGTCAGTCAGTTTGAGTGTTGCATGTAGGGACTGTGTCTAATAAAGCTGTCTCTCAGTTGGCAAAGAGGAGCAGTACCTTTCCCACTTTGTAACGCCGTAATTTGACGTATCTCTTTACTCTCATATTTTGAGAGCGAGGCAGGATGCCACGCCGGGCCGTCATCGTCGAAGCCGCATCTCATAGACGAGGTGGCCGAGTGGTTAAGGCGATGGACTGCTAATCCATTGTGCTCTGCACGCGTGGGTTCGAATCCCATCATCGTCGCTAATGACTTCACTTTAAGCTGCCATGGTCTTGCTTGTCATCTAAGATCATATGCAAGGAAACATACCTTCCATCCATCTGAGTAATCAAAGGCTCCCAGTGATGGAACAGATGAATTATTGATTGGTAGACCACAGATGCGGCTACTGAAAGCAGAGCCCCTAAGCAGAGTGGCGCAGCGGACGCGTGCTGGGCCCATAACCCAGAGGTCGATGGATCGAAACCATCCTCTGCTATTTGCTCTTTGTGTTCTCTGAAGAGCTAGTTTGTGCTGTCGTGTCCTTGGTGCCAATCTCAACACCATGCGTTCATCTGCAAACAATGTTACTGCCCCATGAATGCCTCTTATCAGAAGAGCTAGTCTGTGCAGCTGGTTTTCAAACCTGCATTGCTGCCATGGTCTTGCTTGTCATCTAAGATCATATGCAAGGAAACATACCTTCCACAACAATAGGAAAGCACTGTGGAGAATGCGGGCATCGATCCCGCTACCTCTCGCATGCTAAGCTAAAGGCCAACTCAGAGCAAAGTCTGGAAGTTGCGTCAACGTGGCCAAATGGTCTAAAACGCCGGAATGAGGCTTCGGTCAGTTGAGATTATAGGAGCAGCTGCAAATGTTGTCTTTGTTTCTGCACCTCCATCTGAGTAATCAAAGGCTCCCAGTGATGGAACAGATGAATTATTGATTGGTAGACCACAGATGCGGCAACTGAAAGCAGAGCCCCTAAGCAGAGTGGCGCAGCGGAAGCGTGCTGGGCCCATAACCCAGAGGTCGATGGATCGAAACCATCCTCTGCTATTTGCTCTTTGTGTTCTCTGAAGAGCTAGTTTGTGCTGTCGTGTCCTTGGTGCCAATCTCAACACCATGCGTTCATCTGCAAACAATGTTACTGCCCCATGAATGCCTCTTATCAGAAGAGCTGGTCTGTGCAGCTGGTTTTCAAACCTGCATTGATGATTCTTTGAGGGTTTCGGGAAAAGTCACTGGAAAGAAGTTCACGGCAAAGTCAAGCAAGTGCTTAGTACTAAAATGTATTGTGTTTTTAGTTCTTAAAAAAAGCAGTTGCCAGTATGGTTCTCCTGTGTCTGCGAATCCCATCCTCGTCGCTAATGAGTTCACTTTAAGCTGCCACATCAATATGCTGCCATGGTCTTGCTTGTCATATAAGACCATAACCTTCCACAACGAAAGGAAAGCATTGTGGAGAATGCGGGTATCGATCCGCTACCTCTCGCATGCTAAGCGAGCGCTCTCCCATTTGAGCTAATTCCCCTCTTTAGGCTGCTCCATCACACGGGTAGAAACACAAACTAAAAGGAAAGACAGTGCCGCTCGTTTCGTTGCCTCGGCTGCTGTCTTCAATGACATAGCTTCTCCCCAAGCTTCTCAGGAATGTAGCCCACACAACTAGACTCCAGAGGAAGTTAAACGACTGCCATTAATGGCCCTCGATGGATGGATGCCGCCTTTGACTTTATTCCCATAGTTTAGAAAAGGCCAAAGGCCAACTCAGAGCAAAGTCTGGAAGTTGCGTCAACGTGGCCAAATGGTCTAAAACGCCGGAATGAGGCTTCGGTCAGTTGAGATTATAGGAGCAGCTGCAAATGTTGTCTTTGTTTCTGCACCTCCATCTGAGTAATCAAAGGCTCCCAGTGATGGAACAGATGAATTATTGATTGGTAGACCACAGATGCGGCAACTGAAAGCAGATCCCCTAAGCAGAGTGGCGCAGCGGAAGCGTGCTGGGCCCATAACCCAGAGGTCGATGGATCGAAACCATCCTCTGCTATTTGCTTTTCGTCTCTGTCGTGTTCTCTGAAGAGCTAGTCTGTGCTGTCGTGTCCTTGGTGCCAATCTCAACACCATGCGTTCATCTGCAACCAATGTTACTGCCCCATGAATGCCTCTTATCAGAAGAGCTAGTCTGTGCACCTGGTTTTCAAACCTGCATTGTTGATTCTTGAGGGTTTCGGGAAAAGTCACTGGAAAGAAGTTCACGGCAAAGTCAAGCAAGTGCTTAGTACTAAAATGTATTGTGTTTTTAGTTCTTTAAAAAGCAGTTGCCAGTATGGTTCTCCTGTGTCTGCCCCCCTTGACTTCACTAATACTCCAGGTATCATCACAGCTCAGTCCTCGACTTGTAAACCATGGATGCTGGATGGAAACCTCAACTCGAAAGGTTTTCAGGTAGTGTGGCCGAGTGGTCTAAGGCGCTGGATTAAGGCTCCAGTCTCTCAGGAGGCGTGGGTTCAAATCCCACCACTGCCACTTGACAATACTAGTTAGCCGTCAGTGTGATGGCCTTGTATATGCTCAAAAGGACTGTCCGCTGTCAGTCAGTTTGAGTGTTGCATGTAGGGACTGTGTCTAATAAAGCTGTCTCTCAGTTGGCAAAGAGGAGCAGTACCTTTCCCACTTTGTAACGCCGTAATTTGACGTATCTCTTTACTCTCATATTTTGAGAGCGAGGCAGGATGCCACGCCGGGCCGTCATCGTCGAAGCCGCATCTCATAGACGAGGTGGCCGAGTGGTTAAGGCGATGGACTGCTAATCCATTGTGCTCTGCACGCGTGGGTTCGAATCCCATCCTCGTCGCTAATGACTTCACTTTAAGCTGCCACATCAATATGCTGCCATGGTCTTGCTTGTCATCTAAGATCATATGCAAGGAAACATACCTTCCATCCATCTGAGTAATCAAGGCTCCCAGTGATGGAACAGATGAATTATTGATTGGTAGACCACAGATGCGGCTACTGAAAGCAGAGCCCCTAAGCAGAGTGGCGCAGCGGAAGCGTGCTGGGCCCATAACCCAGAGGTCGATGGATCGAAACCATCCTCTGCTATTTGCTCTTTGTGTTCTCTGAAGAGCTAGTTTGTGCTGTCGTGTCCTTGGTGCCAATCTCAACACCATGCGTTCATCTGCAAACAATGTTACTTGCCCCAATGAATGCCTCTTATCAGAAGAGCTAGTCTGTGCAGCTGGTTTTCAAACCTGCATTGCTGCCATGGTCTTGCTTGTCATCTAAGATCATATGCAAGGAAACATACCTCCACAACAATAGGAAAGCACTGTGGAGAATGCGGGCATCGATCCCGCTACCTCTCGCATGCTAAGCTAAAGGCCAACTCAGAGCAAAGTCTGGAAGTTGCGTCAACGTGGCCAAATGGTCTAAAACGCCGGAATGAGGCTTCGGTCAGTTGAGATTATAGGAGCAGCTGCAAATGTTGTCTTTGTTTCTGCACCTCCATCTGAGTAATCAAAGGCTCCCAGTGATGGAACAGATGAATTATTGATTGGTAGACCACAGATGCGGCAACTGAAAGCAGAGCCCCTAAGCAGAGTGGCGCAGCGGAAGCGTGCTGGGCCCATAACCCAGAGGTCAATGGATCGAAACCATCCTCTGCTATTTGCTCTTTGTGTTCTCTGAAGAGCTAGTTTGTGCTGTCGTGTCCTTGGTGCCAATCTCAACACCATGCGTTCATCTGCAAACAATGTTACTGCCCCATGAATGCCTCTTATCAGAAGAGCTGGTCTGTGCAGCTGGTTTTCAACCTGCATTGATGATTCTTTGAGGGTTTCGGGAAAAAGTCACTGGAAAGAAGTTCACGGCAAAGTCAAGCAAGTGCTTAGTACTAAAATGTATTGTGTTTTTAGTTCTTAAAAAAAGCAGTTGCCAGTATGGTTCTCCTGTGTCTGCGAATCCCATCCTCGTCGCTAATGAGTTCACTTTAAGCTGCCACATCAATATGCTGCCATGGTCTTGCTTGTCATATAAGACCATAACCTTCCACAACGAAAGGAAAGCATTGTGGAGAATGCGGGTATCGATCCCGCTACCTCTCGCATGCTAAGCTAGCGCTCTCCCATTTGAGCTAATTCCCCTCTTTAGGCTGCTCCATCACACGGGTAGAAACACAAACTAAAAGGAAAGACAGTGCCGCTCGTTTCGTTGCCTCGGCTGCTGTTCTTCAATGACATAGCTTCTCCCCAAGCTTCTCAGGAATGTAGCCCACACAACTAGACTCCAGAGGAAGTTAAACGACTGCCATTAATGGCCCTCGATGGATGGATGCCGCCTTTGACTTTATTCCCATAGTTTAGAAAAGGCCAAAGGCCAACTCAGAGCAAAGTCTGGAAGTTGCGTCAACGTGGCCAAATGGTCTAAAACGCCGGAATGAGGCTTCGGTCAGTTGAGATTATAGGAGCAGCTGCAAATGTTGTCTTTGTTTCTGCACCTCCATCTGAGTAATCAAAGGCTCCCAGTGATGGAACAGATGAATTATTGATTGGTAGACCACAGATGCGGCAACTGAAAGCAGATCCCCTAAGCAGAGTGGCGCAGCGGAAGCGTGCTGGGCCCATAACCCAGAGGTCGATGGATCGAAAATACCATCCTCTGCTATTTGCTTTTCGTCTCTGTCGTGTTCTCTGAAGAGCTAGTCTGTGCTGTCGTGTCCTTGTGCCAATCTCAACACCATGCGTTCATCTGCAACCAATGTTACTGCCCCATGAATGCCTCTTATCAGAAGAGCTAGTCTGTGCACCTGGTTTTCAACCTGCATTGTTGATTCTTTGAGGGTTTCGGGAAAAGTCACTGGAAAGAAGTTCACGGCAAAGTCAAGCAAGTGCTTAGTACTAAATGTATTGTGTTTTTAGTTCTTTAAAAAAGCAGTTGCCAGTATGGTTCTCCTGTGTCTGCCCCCCTTGACTTCACTAATACTCCAGGTATCATCACAGCTCAGTCCTCGACTTGTAAACCATGGATGCTGGATGGAAACCTCAACTCGAAAGGGTTTTCAGGTAGTGTGGCCGAGTGGTCTAAGGCGCTGGATATAAGGCTCCAGTCTCTCAGGAGGCGTGGGGTTCAAATCCCACCACTGCCACTTGACAATACTAGTTAGCCGTCAGTGTGATGGCCTTGTATATGCTCAAAAGCCCTGTCCGCTGTCAGTCAGTTTGAGTGTTGCATGTAGGGACTGTGTCTAATAAAGCTGTCTCTCAGTTGGCAAAGAGGAGCAGTACCTTTCCCACTTTGTAACGCCGTAATTTGACGTATCTCTTTACTCTCATATTTTGAGAGCGAGGCAGGATGCCACGCGGGCCGTCATCGTCGAAGCCGCATCTCATAGACGAGGTGGCCGAGTGGTTAAGGCGATGGACTGCTAATCCATTGTGCTCTGCACGCGTGGGTTTCGAATCCCATCATCGTCGCTAATGACTTCACTTTAAGCTGCCATGGTCTTGCTTGTCATCTAAGATCATATGCAAGGAAACATACCTTCCATCCATCTGAGTAATCAAAGGCTCCCAGTGATGGAACAGATGAATTATTGATTGGTAGACCACAGATGCGGCTACTGAAAGCAGAGCCCCTAAGCAGAGTGGCGCAGCGGACGCGTGCTGGGCCCATAACCCAGAGGTCGATTGGATCGAAAACATCCTCTGCTATTTGCTCTTTGTGTTCTCTGAAGAGCTAGTTTGTGCTGTCGTGTCCTTGGTGCCAATCTCAACACCATGCGTTCATCTGCAAACAATGTTACTGCCCCATGAATGCCTCTTATCAGAAGAGCTAGTCTGTGCAGCTGGTTTTCAAACCTGCATTGCTGCCATGGTCTTGCTTGTCATCTAAGATCATATGCAGGAAACATACCTTCCACAACAATAGGAAAGCACTGTGGAGAATGCGGGCATCGATCCCGCTACCTCTCGCATGCTAAGCTAAAGGCCAACTCAGAGCAAAGTCTGGAAGTTGCGTCAACGTGGCCAATGGTCTAAAACGCCGGAATGAGGCTTCGGTCAGTTGAGATTATAGGAGCAGCTGCAAATGTTTGTCTTTGTTTCTGCACCTCCATCTGAGTAATCAAAGGCTCCCAGTGATGGAACAGATGAATTATTGATTGGTAGACCACAGATGCGGCAACTGAAGCAGAGCCCCTAAGCAGAGTGGCGCAGCGGAAGCGTGCTGGGCCCATAACCCAGAGGTCGATGGATCGAAACCATCCTCTGCTATTTGCTCTTTGTGTTCTCTGAAGAGCTAGTTTGTGCTGTCGTGTCCTTGGTGCCAATCTCAACACCATGCGTTCATCTGCAAACAATGTTACTGCCCCCATGAATGCCTCTTATCAGAAGAGCTGGTCTGTGCAGCTGGTTTTCAAACCTGCATTGATGATTCTTTGAGGGTTTCGGGAAAAGTCACTGGAAAGAAGTTCACGGCAAAGTCAAGCAAGTGCTTAGTACTAAAATGTATTGTGTTTTTAGTTCTTAAAAAAAGCAGTTGCCAGTATGGTTCTCCGTGTGTCTGCGAATCCCATCCTCGTCGCTAATGAGTTTCACTTTAAGCTGCCACATCAATATGCTGCCATGGTCTTGCTTGTCATATAAGACCATAACCTTCCACACGAAAGGAAAGCATTGTGGGAGAATGCGGGGTATCGATCCCGCTACCTCTCGCATGCTAAGCGAGCGCTCTCCCATTTGAGCTAATTCCCCTCTTTAGGCTGCTCCATCACACGGGTAGAAACACAAACTAAAAGGAAAGACAGTGCCGCTCGTTTCGTTGCCTCGGCTGCTGTTCTTCAATGACATAGCTTCTCCCCAAGCTTCTCAGGAATGTAGCCCACACAACTAGACTCCAGAGGAAGTTAAACGACTGCCATTAATGGCCCTCGATGGATGGATGCCGCCTTTGACTTTATTCCCATAGTTTAGAAAAGGCCAAAGGCCAACTCAGAGCAAAGTCTGGAAGTTGCGTCAACGTGGCCAAATGGTCTAAAACGCCGGAATGAGGCTTCGGTCAGTTGAGATTATAGGAGCAGCTGCAAATGTTGTCTTTGTTTCTGCACCTCCATCTGAGTAATCAAAGGCTCCCAGTGATGGAACAGATGAATTATTGATTGGTAGGACCACAGATGCGGCAAACTGAAAGCAGATCCCCTAAGCAGAGTGGCGCAGCGGAAGCGTGCTGGGCCCATAACCCAGAGGGTCGATGGATCGAAACCATCCTCTGCTATTTGCTTTTCGTCTCTGTCGTGTTCTCTGAAGAGCTAGTCTGTGCTGTCGTGTCCTTGGTGCCAATCTCAACACCATGCGTTCATCTGCAACCAATGTTACTGCCCCATGAATGCCTCTTATCAGAAGAGCTAGTCTGTGCACCTGGTTTTCAAACCTGCATTGTTGATTCTTTGAGGGTTTCGGGAAAAGTCACTGGAAAGAAGTTCACGGCAAAGTCAAGCAAGTGCCTTAGTACTAAAATGTATTGTGTTTTTAGTTCTTTAAAAAAGCAGTTGCCAGTATGGTTCTCCTGTGTCTGCCCCCTTGACTTCACTAATACTCCAGGTATCATCACAGCTCAGTCCTCGACTTGTAAACCATGGATGCTGGATGGAAACCTCACTCGAAAGGTTTTCAGGTAGTGTGGCCGAGTGGTCTAAGGCGCTGGATTAAGGCTCCAGTCTCTCAGGAGGCGTGGGTTCAAATCCACCACTGCCACTTGACAATACTAGTTAGCCGTCAGTTGTGATGGCCTTGTATATGCTCAAAAGGACTGTCCGCTGTCAGTCAGTTTGAGTGTTGCATGTAGGGACTGTGTCTAATAAAGCTGTCTCTCAGTTGGCAAGAGGAGCAGTACCTTTCCCACTTTGTAACGCCGTAATTTGACGTATCTCTTTACTCTCATATTTTGAGAGCGAGGCAGGGATGCCACGCCGGGCCGTCATCGTCGAAGCCGCATCTCATAGACGAGGTGGCCGAGTGGGTTAGGCGATGGACTGCTAATCCATTGTGCTCTGCACGCGTGGGTTCGAATCCCATCCTCGTCGCTAATGACTTCACTTAAGCTGCCATGGTCTTGCTTGTCATCTAAGATCATATGCAAGGAAAACATACCTTCCATCCATCTGAGTAATCAAAGGCTCCCAGTGATGGAACAGATGATTTATTGATTGGTAGACCACAGATGCGGCTACTGAAAGCAGAGCCCCTAAGCAGAGTGGCGCAGCGGACGCGTGCTGGGCCCATAACCCAGAGGTCGATGGATCGAAACCATCCTCTGCTATTTGCTCTTTGTGTTCTCTGAAGAGCTAGTTTGTGCTGTCGTGTCCTTGGTGCCAATCTCAACACCATGCGTTCATCTGCAAACAATGTTACTGCCCCATGAATGCCTCTTATCAGAAGAGCTAGTCTGTGCAGCTGGTTTTCAAACCTGCATTGCTGCCATGGTCTTGCTTGTCATCTAAGATCATATGCAAGGAAACATACCTTCCACAACAATAGGAAAGCACTGTGGAGAATGCGGGCATCGATCCCGCTACCTCTCGCATGCTAAGCTAAAGGCCAACTCAGAGCAAAGTCTGGAAGTTGCGTCAACGTGGCCAAATGGTCTAAAACGCCGGAATGAGGCTTCGGTCAGTTGAGATTATAGGAGCAGCTGCAAATGTTGTCTTTGTTTCTGCACCTCCATCTGAGTAATCAAAGGCTCCCAGTGATGGAACAGATGAATTATTGATTGGTAGACCACAGATGCGGCAACTGAAAGCAGAGCCCCTAAGCAGAGTGGCGCAGCGGAAGCGTGCTGGGCCCATAACCCAGAGGTCGATGGATCGAAACCATCCTCTGCTATTTGCTCTTTGTGTTCTCTGAAGAGCTAGTTTGTGCTGTCGTGTCCTTGGTGCCAATCTCAACACCATGCGTTCATCTGCAAACAATGTTACTGCCCCATGAATGCCTCTTATCAGAAGAGCTGGTCTGTGCAGCTGGTTTTCAAACCTGCATTGATGATTCTTTGAGGGTTTCGGGAAAAGTCACTGGAAAGAAGTTCACGGCAAAGTCAAGCAAGTGCTTAGTACTAAAATGTATTGTGTTTTAGTTCTTAAAAAAAGCAGTTGCCAGTATGGTTCTCCTGTGTCTGCGAATCCCATCCTCGTCGCTAATGAGTTCACTTTAAGCTGCCACATCAATATGCTGCCATGGTCTTGCTTGTCATATAAGACCATAACCTTCCACAACGAAAGGAAAGCATTGTGGAGAATGCGGGTATCGATCCCGCTACCTCTCGCATGCTAAGCGAGCGCTCTCCCATTTGAGCTAATTCCCCTCTTTAGGCTGCTCCATCACACGGGTAGAAACACAAACTAAAAGGAAAGACAGTGCCGCTCGTTTCGTTGCCTCGGCTGCTGTTCTTCAATGACATAGCTTCTCCCCAAGCTTCTCAGGAATGTAGCCCACACAACTAGACTCCAGAGGAAGTTAAACGACTGCCATTAATGGCCCTCGATGGATGGATGCCGCCTTTGACTTTATTCCCATAGTTTAGAAAAGGCCAAAGGCCAACTCAGAGCAAAGTCTGGAAGTTGCGTCAACGTGGCCAAATGGTCTAAAACGCCGGAATGAGGCTTCGGTCAGTTGAGATTATAGGAGCAGCTGCAAATGTTGTCTTTGTTTCTGCACCTCCATCTGAGTAATCAAAGGCTCCCAGTGATGGAACAGATGAATTATTGATTGGTAGACCACAGATGCGGCAACTGAAAGCAGATCCCTAAGCAGAGTGGGCGCAGCGGAAGCGTGCTGGGCCCATAACCCAGAGGTCGATGGATCGAAACCATCCTCTGCTATTTGCTTTTCGTCTCTGTCGTGTTCTCTGAAGAGCTAGTCTGTGCTGTCGTGTCCTTGGTGCCAATCTCAACACCATGCGTTCATCTGCAACCAATGTTACTGCCCCATGAATGCCTCTTATCAGAAGAGCTAGTCTGTGCACCTGGTTTCAAACCTGCATTGTTGATTCTTTGAGGGTTTCGGGAAAAGTCACTGGAAAGAAGTTCACGGCAAAGTCAAGCAAGTGCTTAGTACTAAAATGTATTGTGTTTTTAGTTCTTTAAAAAAAGCAGTTGCCAGTATGGTTCTCCTGTGTCTGCCCCCCTTGACTTCACTAATACTCCAGGTATCATCACAGCTCAGTCCTCGACTTGTAAACCATGGATGCTGGATGGAAACCTCAACTCGAAAGGTTTTCAGGTAGTGTGGCCGAGTGGTCTAAGGCGCTGGATTAAGGCTCCAGTCTCTCAGGAGGCGTGGGTTCAAATCCCACCACTGCCACTTGACAATACTAGTTAGCCGTCAGTGTGATGGCCTTGTATATGCTCAAAAGGACTGTCCGCTGTCAGTCAGTTTGAGTGTTGCATGTAGGGACTGTGTCTAATAAAGCTGTCTCTCAGTTGGCAAAGAGGAGCAGTACCTTTCCCACTTTGTAACGCCGTAATTTGACGTATCTCTTTACTCTCATATTTTGAGAGCGAGGCAGGATGCCACGCCGGGCCGTCATCGTCGAAGCCGCATCTCATAGACGAGGTGGCCGAGTGGTTAAGGGCGATGGACTGCTAATCCATTGTGCTCTGCACGCGTGGGTTCGAATCCCATCCTCGTCGCTAATGACTTCACTTTAAGCTGCCACATCAATATGCTGCCATGGTCTTGCTTGTCATCTAAGATCATATGCAAGGAAACATACCTTCCACAACAATAGGAAAGCACCGTGGAGAATGCGGGCATCGATCCCGCTACCATCTCGCATGCTAAGCGAGCGCTCTACCATTTGAGCTAATTCCCCTCTTTAGGCTGCTCCATCGCACGGGTAGAAGCACAAACTAAAAGGAAGACAGTGCCGCTCGTTTCGTTGCCTCTGCTGCTGTTCTTCAATGACATAGCTTCTCCCCAAGCTTCTCAGGAATGTAGCCCACACAACTAGACTCCAGAGGAAGTTAAACGACTGCCATTAATGGCCCTCGATGGATGGATGCCGCCTTTGACTTTATTCCATAGTTTAGAAAAGGCCAAAGGCCAACTCAGAGCAAAGTCTGGAAGTTGCGTCAACGTGGCCAAATGGTCCTAAAACGCCCGGAATGAGGCTTCGGTCAGTTGAGATTATAGGAGCAGCTGCAAATGTTGTCTTTGTTTCTGCACCTCCATCTGAGTAATCAAAGGCTCCCAGTGATGGAACAGATGAATTATTGATTGGTAGACCACAGATGCGGCAACTGAAAGCAGATCCCCTAAGCAGAGTGGCGCAGCGGAAGCGTGCTGGGCCCATAACCCAGAGGTCAATGGATCGAAACCATCCTCTGCTATTTGCTCTTTGTGTTCTCTGAAGAGCTAGTTTGTGCTGTCGTGTCCTTGGTGCCAATCTCAACACCATGCGTTCATCTGCAACCAATGTTACTGCCCCATGAATGCCTCTTATCAGAAGAGCTAGTCTGTGCCCTGGTTTTCAAACCTGCATTGTTGATTCTTTGAGGGTTTCGGGAAAAGTCACTGGAAAGAAGTTCACGGCAAAGTCAAGCAAGTGCTTAGTACTAAAATGTATTGTTTTTAGTTCTTTAAAAAGCAGTTGCCAGTATGGTTCTCCTGTGTCTGCCCCCCTTGACTTCACTAATACTCCAGGTATCATCACAGCTCAGTCCTCGACTTGTAAACCATGGATGCTGGATGGAAACCTCAACTCGAAAGGTTTTCAGTAGTGTGGCCGAGTGGTCTAAGGCGCTGGATTAAGGCTCCAGTCCTCTCAGGAGGCGTGGGTTCAAATCCCACCACTGCCACTTGACAATACTAGTTTAGCCGTCAGTGTGATGGCCTTGTATATGCTCAAAGGACTGTTCCGCTGTCAGTCAGTTTGAGTGTTGCATGTAGGGACTGTGTCTAATAAAGCTGTCTCTCAGTTGGCAAAGAGGAGCAGTACCTTTCCCACTTTGTAACGCCGTAATTTGACGTATCTCTTTACTCTCATATTTTGAGAGCGAGGCAGGATGCCACGCCGGGCCGTCATCGTCGAAGCCGCATCTCATAGACGAGGTGGCCGAGTGGTTAAGGCGATGGACTGCTAATCCATTGTGCTCTGCACGCGTGGGTTCGAATCCCATCCTCGTCCGCTAATGACTTCACTTTAAGCTGCCACATCAATATGCTGCCATGGTCTTGCTTGTCATCTAAGATCATATGCAAGGAAACATACCTTCCACAACAATAGGAAGCACCGTGGAGAATGCGGGCATCGATTCCCGCTACCATCTCGCATGCTAAGCGAGCGCTCTACCATTTGAGCTAATTCCCCTCTTAGGCTGCTCCATCGCACGGGTAGAAGCACAAACTAAAAGGAAAGACAGTGCCGCTCGTTTCGTTGCCGTCTGCTGCTGTTCTTCAATGACATAGCTTCTCCCCAAGCTTCTCAGGAATGTAGCCCACACAACTAGACTCCAGAGGAAGTTAAACGACTGCCATTAATGGCCCTCGATGGATGGATGCCGCCTTTGACTTTATTCCCATAGTTTAGAAAAGGCCAAATAGCCACTCAGAGCAAAGTCTGGAGTTGCGTCAACGTGGCCAAATGGTCTAAAAACGCCGGAATGAGGCTTCGGTCAGTTGAGATTATAGGAGCAGCTGCAAATGTTGTCTTTGTTTCTGCACCTCCATCTGAGTAATCAAAGGCTCCCAGTGATGGAACAGATGAATTATTGATTGGTAGACCACAGATGCGGCAACTGAAAGCAGAGCCCCTTAAGGCAGAGTGGGCGCAGCGAAGCGTGCTGCGCCCATAACCCAGAGGTCGATGGATCGAAACCATCCTCTGCTATTTGCTCTTTGTGTTCTCTGAAGAGCTAGTTTGTGCTGTCGTGTCCTTGGTGCCAATCTCAACACCATGCGTTCATCTGCAAACAATGTTACTACCCCATGAATGCCTCTTATCAGAAGAGCTGGTCTGTGCAGCTGGTTTTCAAACCTGCATTGATGATTCTTTGAGGGTTTCGGGAAAAGTCACTGGAAAGAAGTTCACGGCAAAGTCAAGCAAGTGCTTAGTACTAAAATTATTGTGTTTTTAGTTCTTAAAAAAGCAGTTGCCAGTATGGTTCTCCTGTGTCTGCGAATCCCATCCTCGTCGCTATAAGTTCACTTTAAGCTGCCACATCAATATGCTGCCATGTGTCTTGCTTGTCATATAAGACCATACCTTCCACAACGAAAGGAAAGCATTGTGGAGAATGCGGGTATCGATCCCGCTACCTCTCGCATGCTAAGCGAGCGCTCTCCCATTTGAGCTAATTCCCCTCTTTAGGCTGCTCCATCACACGGGTAGAAACACAAACTAAAGGAAAGACAGTGCCGCTCGTTTCGTTGCCTCGGCTGCTGTTCTTCAATGACATAGCTTCTCCCCAAGCTTCTCAGGAATGTAGCCCACACAACTAGACTCCAGAGGAAGTTAAACGACTGCCATTAATGGCCCTCGATGGATGGATGCCGCCTTTGACTTTATTCCCATAGTTTAGAAAAGGCCAAAGGCCAACTCAGAGCAAAGTCTGGAAGTTGCGTCAACGTGGCCAAATGGTCTAAAACGCCGGAATGAGGCTTCGTCAGTTGAGATTATAGGAGCAGCTGCAAATGTTGTCTTTGTTTCTGCACCTCCATCTGAGTAATCAAAGGCTCCCAGTGATGGAACAGATGAATTATTGATTGGTAGACCACAGATGCGGCAACTGAAAGCAGATCCCCTAAACAGAGTGGCGCAGCGGAAGCGTGCTGGGCCCATAACCCAGAGGTCGATGGATCGAAACCATCCTCTGCTATTTGCTTTTCGTCTCTGTCGTGTTCTCTGAAGAGCTAGTCTGTGCTGTCGTGTCCTTGTGCCAATCTCAACACCATGCGTTCATCTGCAACCAATGTTACTGCCCCATGAATGCCTCTTATCAGAAGAGCTAGTCTGTGCACCTGTTTTCAAACCTGCATTGTTGATTCTTGAGGGTTTCGGGAAAAGTCACTGGAAAGAAGTTCACGGCAAAGTCAAGCAAGTGCTTAGTACTAAAATGTATGTGTTTTTAGTTCTTTAAAAAAGCAGTTGCCAGTATGGTTCTCCTGTGTCTGCCCCTTGACCCTTCACTAATACTCCAGGTATCATCACAGCTCAGTCCTCGACTTGTAAACCATGGATGCTGGATGGACCTCACCTCGAAGGTTTTCAGGTAGTGTGGCCGAGTGGTCTAAGCGCTGGATTAGGCTCCAGTCTCTCAGGAGGCGTGGTTCAAATCCACCATGCACTTGACAATACAGTTAGCCGTCATGGGATGGCCTGTATATGCTCAAAGGACTCTCCGCTGTCATCCAGTTTGAGTGTTGCTGTAGGGACTGTGTCTAATAAAGCTGTCTCTCAGTTGGCAAAGAGGAGCAGTACCTTTCCCACTTTGTAACCCGTAATTTGACGTATCTCTTTACTCCATATTTTGAGAGCGAGCAGGATGCCACGCCGGGCCGTCATCGTCGAAGCCGCATCTCATAACGAGTGCGAGTGGTTAAGGCGATGGACTGCTATCCATTGTGCGTCTGCAACGTGGGTTCGAATCCCATCCTCGTCGCTAATGACTTCACTTTAAGCTGCCACATCAATATGCTGCCATGGTCTTGCTTGTCATCTAAGATCATATGCAGGACACATACCTCCCACAACATAGGAAAGCACCGTGGAGATTCGGCATCGATCCCGCTACCTCTCGCATGCTAAGGCGAGAGCTCTAACCATTTGAGCTAATTCCCTCTTTAGGCTGCTCCATCGCACGGGTAGAAGCACAACAAGGAAAGACAGTGCCGCTCGTTTCGTTGCCTCTGCTGCTGTTCTTCAATGACATCAGCTTCTCCCCAAGCATCTCAGGAATGTACCCACACAACTAGACTCCAGAGGAAGTTAAACGACTGCCATTAATGGCCCTCGATGGATGGATGCCGCCTTTGACTTTATTCCCAAGTTTAGAAAGGCCAAAGGCCAACTCAGAGCAAAGTCTGGAAGTTGCGTCAACGTGGCAAATGGTCTAAAACGCCGGAATGAGGCTTCGGTCAGTTGAGATTATAGGAGCAGCTGCAAATGTTGTCTTTGTTTCTGCACCTCCATCTGAGTAATCAAAGCTCCCAGTGATGGAACAGATGAATTATTGATTGGTAACCACAGATGCGGCAACTGAAAGCAGATCCCCTAAGCAGAGTGGCGCAGCGGAAGCGTGCTGGGCCCATAACCCAGAGGTCGATGGATCGAAACCATCCTCTACTATTTGCTCCTTTGTGTTTCTCTGAAGAGCTAGTTTGTGCTGTCGTGTCCTTGG
>CM024797.1:0-105000 GCA_014281875.1 Nibea albiflora
AAATACCATCATTATTACCATCAGCCATCATTAAAATTCTACTTATTATAGTCGCTCAGCGTGTTGCTGTGTGCTTGCACATGGTGGAATTATTGTAAATATTATAGCGAGTACAGTCCAGGGTAACTTCTGTTAGGTCGGTAATAATGTTTCTTATTGTGCTTCCTCCAGGAAGTCTCAGCAGGGACCTTTGAAGGTGAACATGCTTCTCCAGGAGTGTGACGAGGAGACATCAAGGTACATGAAGTCTAAACACATGTGACACAGTTATGTAACAGTACACACACACACACACACACGAACATACATGACAAATGTCAAAGGAGGCCTGCTTGCAGGGTTACCCATCTGTTCTTCCAGCCTCTGAGGCTTCACACGGTCTGTGTTAACATACGGAGAGGCAGAGACGGAGAGAAGATGCAGACTGATTCAGTCGTCGTGTGTTTGTATCTTCTTCTGTCCGTGCAGACTTTGTCAAGAACCAGAAGGGATGGATTTCATTTCACATCTGGCAACGTGTATCCGTCTCAAATGTGTCCCGGCAGACGTCACATGAGTGGAAATTAGAATTTAATCTAGAGGGGAAACTACGAGCGCCGCATGACGGAGAGAAACAAAATGCAATTAATGTTCAAACAATCTCGAAGACAAGTGCTGCAGCGGCGATCTGCTACCTCAGACTGCACACAGACAACGTGAGTTCACCGGTGCTCAGTACACACACACCAAAAGAAAACCTGAGCTGCAAGTACCCAGAACACACACACACACA
This sequence comes from Nibea albiflora, assembly GCA_014281875.1. NCBI lineage: Eukaryota > Metazoa > Chordata > Actinopteri > Sciaenidae > Nibea > Nibea albiflora. Next base: position 773 of record CM024797.1, read on the forward strand.
CACACACACACACACACACACACACTGGAAAGACACATGGAAGCACTCAATCAAGTAGTTGTGAACAGATACAGATGATGCCAAGAGAGCTGCTTTCATAGGCAGCCAACTGTCCCAGGATAAGTGTGTGTGTGTGTGTGTGTGTGTGAGAGAGGCACAGCAGTGAATAGCAGTGTTTATATTACATTAGCACTTCTAACCCTCTCTCAGCCCAGAAAATTAATTGTGCATGTGTGTGTGTGTGTGTGTGTGTGTGTGTGTTTGTGTGTGTGTTTGTGTCTGCAGGGAAATCCCAGTGCTGGATACACAGTGTCACCGAACACCTCCTGCCAACTCTGAATGAGTTGTCTTCCAAAAAATTAGTCTCACACACAAACACAAACACACACACACACACACACACACACACACACGTAATCATGTGAAAGAGAAGAGTCGAAGTGTGAGAGGGAAAATGTCTCTGTTATTCTCAGACTGCTCGACTACGTACGTAAGTCACACAGCACCAACTATTTCACTGATTCTGGTGAAACTGGATCAGATTTTATGGAGGAAAATGTTTCCTGGTTTTCCCTCTGATGTCCTCCGGCTGCTCCGCCTCAACTCTCTGTGATTTACAGAGTTTATGGTGGACAGTGAAGTAAACTGCTGACAGCTGTAGCTGCTGTTAGCTCAGTTTGTTAGCTCAGTCTGTTAGCTCATGTTAGCTCAGTCTGTTAGCTGCTGTTAGCTCATGTTAGCTCAGTTTGTTAGCTGCTGTTAGCTCATTCTGTTAGCTCATTCTGTTAGCTCATGTTAGCTCAGTCTGTTAGCTGCTGTTAGCTCAGTTTGTTAGCTGCTGTTAGCTCATGTTAGCTCAGTCTGTTAGCTCATGTTAGCTCAGTCTGTTAGCTGCTGTTAGCTCATGTTAGCTCAGTCTGTTAGCTGCTTTTAGCTCATGTTAGCTCAGTCTGTTAGCTGCTGTTAGCTGCTGTTAGCTCAGTCTGTTAGCTGCTGTTAGCTCATGTTAGCTCAGTCTGTTAGCTGCTTTTAGCTCATGTTAGCTCAGTCTGTTAGCTGCTGTTAGCTCATGCTATCATGGGTGTTCTGGACCATCTGGAGGAGGAGGAGGGAGTGGAGCTGGTGTCAGGCCAGAAACAGAGCTCGCCAGCTTCCACCACCACCGGAAACCAGACTGATGTATCACATGTGCTCAGGCTGTTACTTCAATGAGAAGATACCTGAACCTTTGGTCAACTTCCTTCACGTTGCCGTCACGTTTACCACCTAACATCCACACACTTATATTTTGACTCACTACTTAGAACAGAGATGACTTTCTCCTCAGTGCTGTCGCTGGATGTAAATCTGTTGGTACAGACAGAAACATTCATGTGTCCATCAGCGATGCAACCACAGCTACCTGATCTGATGCAAATGCCATTTAGCATCACAACATCGAGCCAAAACTCCTTTGAAGCTCATTATTTATGTATAAAGCTGAATGAACAAAACCAAAATGAGAACAGTCTGAAGTGAAGTGTGTGGACACACTGTCTGTACAGACCTGCAGTTTTAATTAAGTGGAAAAACAACACAAGTATTTTTGTTTTGAAGCAATTAAGGAGTGAAGAACATTACACCTGTTTCCTTGTTTTAAATTAAACCAACAAATGGACGATAATGGCCAAATTTCTGCTTCTCTGGGAAAGATAAGTGCCAGTTCTGGCTGAATACATCAGCACTGACGCTTTATTGTGCTGCTACTAATGGATATTTTAATGACACTGTGTGTTTACTCTCTTTTAGCATTGCTAAGATAGCGAGGAAGAGAAGTGAAAGAGAGACGCCGTGCGTTTTCCTGCCTGGGTGCTGTAAACTGTCTGGTTGGAGAACAGATGGAGGCGGTTTCAGGATGAATGCTTCATTGTGTGATGTTACCATCGGTTGTGGGAATTAAGAGCCGGTTTATTTGACCAGAGCTGACCAGGTCTGCATTATTGAAGAATCCTCACATTGGAAATGAGAGTCTGCTAATTGGATTTCTCCAGACTCCACATCCCCCCAACAATTTAAAGCTCCATCTCTCCATCGCCCCGTGTGTGGCTCTCTCTCTCTTGGACGCTGTCTTGTCTCGTTAGCCTCATTTGCCGGGTTAATTTCCTCTTTGGCTCTCCCTCACTCTGTGCCTCTCTTTAATCTTGGAGCTGTGTTGGAATGATGAGTGTTCATTCATCTGGAGAGACTCGAAGTTCCTTCCTCTCTGCCTCTTTCTTACATATTTAAGTCTAGTCATTACTGTGACTCTTTAATGAGACATTCAGATCTCATCCCCATTGTCCGCGTTACTCTCTGTGAATATACGCTGCTCTTACCAGGACTTCCTGTTTCCTGGAGTACCCCGCCACTCTCCTTCCTCTGGCTGCGTTTTTCATTTAGCACATGCTTGCATCTTCATCCATCTGTAATACAATCTTAAATCTTCTGGACTTTCTAATCCAGTTTGTCTTCCAGCATGAACTGAGATGAAATTGCATTGCAGCAACACAAGACACAAACCGTATGTTAAAATCAGGATTGACTTTTATGAATATTGCTCTTATATCGAGCTACAAGTTTGCTGGCTTGCACCTGTTTTATGAGTTTGAGGCCATGATGAATCTGAAACGTGTCGTTAGTGAAACTCTGTCCGTCAGATTTTAAGTCCGTAAACAAAAGATCATCACTGCTCACCGCACTTTAAACTGAGCTGATCTATCTGTGCTCCTCATTCACCCAGTGAGATTTCAGAGGTAGTTTCTCCTTGTGTGTGTGTGTGTGTGTGTGTGTGTGTGCAGCAGTGTGTAAATGAGCCTGGACAACTAAAACAAAGTAATTAAACTCCCACCATCAGGAATCTTTGTACCAGCCTAAGTTTTGCCGTCATTGCGATTTGAAATACGTTCTCGAACTCGAACTGAAAGCTCAGCCGAGCAGCCTGACGTCTTTGAGAAAGGAAATCTCTGCACTGATGTTTCAAAGAAAATGTATAAACAAGAATTATTGTTACACTCATTGTAATCGAGTGAACATTTATCTTAATATAGATTTCAGGTCGCCCTCGTTTGTCAGCCGCAGACTTAAATAAAGACAGTGTATGTGTTCTCCTTAGTGCTACTCTCCTCTTCCGCAACAATTACCGCCTACGTATTTATTCATACACATCAGGGAGCTGCCCGCTCCAGCTACTCCCATTTTGCCGGCCCTCGAAGCAGCGAGAGGAGCAAAATGTCTTGTTCATGCATCTGTTCAACGATTCCCCCCACGACTGAGAAAGACTCCTCTTTGTTTCTGTGTCTCTTTGCATTGCAATAGGTCACCATCAGTGACGGATGGAGCCATCTTACACCCCGTCTTATTTTTCAACAGCACGCAACAAGGGGCGGCGTTGTGAAAGGCTTTTCTTTCAAAGGCCAAAAGTTCCCTTTATTGAAGAGCGTTTGTTCTCTGCAATATATTCACAAAGCCTGCCACCGTCTCTCCTGTGTGCTATGAACCATGCATTCTAATAGATGGTCATAAATGAGAGAATTAATAATTGACATCCTGCATGAAGAAGCTCTAATGAGCGTTGGTCCGAGCCAGAAGCCCTCAGGGGGAAAATAAACAATCTATTTATTAAATATAATGCAACAGGATGAAGGTTATTATGCTCGGTCACACGTCGCAAATTAGGTTCCTTTCTCTTTTTTTTCATTTAAAAGCAGATCATGCACGGTGTAACAGCTTGGACTGCACACAAGTCATCTGTATACATATGCAATTTACTGTGGAGGAAGTAATAATCCTGTGTTTAGATATATGGAGCTATCCATGCAGCGTATCCCTGCAGAAACAGTAATCTGCATACAGTTGAGACCGAGATTTACATCTGAATTTCAATGTGTCCACACTGCAGCAGTATGTGTGAGCTTCAGATGCCTGAGGTAGAAAGGATATGAGTGGATGTGTTATCGATCACAGACAGGTAATCACCAGCTCTGATCCTTAATTACACATATAGATTATCTGAGCTGCAGCTGCGTCCGTGCAGCCTCCGCTCCGACTGACAAGGTCACTGCAAAGACAGTGTAGTCGCCCTGCAGACGTGACACAGTCGATATGTTGTATTGTCAAGTACAGCGTGATTGACAGCAGCCACGTTTCCACAGACGGACGGGGAAAGATAATTCAGATTAATAACTGCATCATTCACAGTTATAATGGGAAAACCTAAATTGGCTTTGACTAATTAGAAACTCATTCACCCGAAACACGACATCGGGATGTTGTGCCGCATTTACATTATGAATATGTGATGATCTATTTTTGGGTTCAGTTTGCAGTTAATTTGTGAAAACTTCAAAAATCTGGATCATCAGTCAGTTCAACGTTCTGCTGCTCCAAACGTCCGGAGGTTCCCGTTTGATAAATCTCTGCTGATTCCTCTGATTCACTCAGTCTTTGATGTCGCATTTACACGGACGGCAAACAGATATTGTAGTGGACGGGAGCCGGGTGGTAAAATCATCCATTCTGTTGGACGGTTTGTTTTTCCTGCAGTGGTCCATCTGCCGCCTGCCTGAATCCATATGAAAGCAGCAGGATGGCCACGTTTGGAAGAAACGGCTGCTGGAAGCGACGAGACTCGACTGTATGAACTGAGCAGGACCAAAACAACGAGCTAAGAGCACGTTTAAGCACTGCAGTGTCACATTACTTCACATGTTTGATGTCGAATTGTTGAACATTAAAAAAACACTTATGCTTGCTGCAGTAAAAGAATATAGTCGCCTGAATGTTGATTATTCTGTCAACTACTTCATCACAACCTGCGACCTTGCAGAATATTTGCATTGTTCGACTTCTCTGTTCCAGAAAGTCATGACAAGGCCGAACCGCCCAATCCTGCTCAGGCAGGTGAAGCTCGGCGAGCTGCACGCCGTGATTGCACATGTGGGTACAGGTAACAGCGGAATCACAGTTAATTAAAAAACTATGATCAAGACAAGACTGAAGACATAATGAGGGCTTGGTAGGAGGCCCGGGAGGGCGACCTGTCTTTTGTAATGCCGCACTTGCCCCAATTCATGTCCGGTATATCACTCCCCTGCCTATCCCTCCACACCCTGTGCTCCCCCGTGCACCGACCACACAGCTCACCCACCCACATAGAAACTACCTCAGCATCATCAGTAGCAGCCGTCCTCGGAGGAATGCTCAGAAAAGATCTCTAAGTATACAGGAAGAGTCTCTCAGCTAATCAAGGACAGGTCATAACCAGTTGGTGAAGCTAGTTTTACTCTGACAGACTCACCTTTGAGGCTCCAACACTGCTTTGAAAACTTTGCTTGAGCACAAACACAGTTGTATTACAAAGAATGGATTATTAATAGATATCATCTGCAGTGTGTGTGATCTGATGAGCGCGGGACAAAAAGAAGAATCTCTTCTCTTCTGTCATTACGAGTGGAGCCTCATATTTTCATCTCGTGACTGCGTGCCAGACGAAATCAGTTCATGAAGCCAGATGGACCCAAAAGAAGCCAGTTAACATGTGTGTGTGTGTGTGTGTGTGTGTGGGAGCTTGTTTATGTCTCCATCTTGTGTTTAGCATGTGTGTGTATTCTCAATGCTGTGACTGTGCATGAGACACTGAAGAGCGTCGCCTTCCCCTGCTGGAGCGCACAGCCGGTTCACCCTGTTGGATTCAAACGATGGAAATGTTGGAAAACATAAAGAATCTCTGGTGGATTCTGTTTGGTGAAAGCCCGTCTGCAAAATCCTGAAAATTTTCAGTCGTCCTGATTTCAATTTAAATTCTATTAACGCTAAGAGGAACATCTGCCATGCACAATTGCGCCTGCAAAATAGCCTCAAATCGCTGTGACGCTGCATAAAAGCAACAAGTGTCGTCTGTTATTCCGCTGACAATTCGGAGCTGCTTTGTTTTTCGCCTCTTTTGCAATTTCCACTCGCTCTCTGTCGTTCTCTGTAAGTCGCTTTAATAACTTTGCATTGTGATGGCTGTGATTTCCCCCAACACTCTCTCTCTCTCTCTCTCTCCTTCTGCTTCTCTGTGTGACAACATTGCGGTGTGACAGTTTCTTGTTGTTCTGATGTCTGTGTTTCCCCTCAGCTTTCACTCTCGCCTTGTAAGAGCTTAACCAGCGGCTCCCTGTGAGCCCGAGCGTAATTACAACAGCAACAACATCAGCTCAGCTATTTTGTCTGACAACAAAACTGCTTTGCAGACAAAGACACACTGGCTTTATTCAGCTGGAGGTTTGATTGCGCGTGTTGTGTGGCCGTGTGCTCATTAAATGCCTTTCAGTGTATGTGTCATGTGTCAGTCCGACCTATTTCAGCACATTCATTTACATGAACATGTGTTAGCATGGATGCACGTCTGTGTGCGATTTAGGTCATTACCATATGCAAGCGTGTGTGTACCTTACATGAAGACCTACAATCATTCAAGCAGCTGTTGTCGGCCACATTTATTCTTAGCATGCATGTTGTGATGAGAGCACATCAACAGACAGTAACTTGATTTACCACACGACGATCAGAGGAGACGCAGCGCAGCACCTTTAGAGGAACGAGGGGAAATCAAGCCATAAATAAAAAAGCAGCACACGTAACAAAATGATGAAACACACGAGACACGGGTGAAGAAAAACACTGCATGATCTAAAGAAGCTGTGTTAACCCTTCATCTGTCACTGACACCTTTGATATTCTCAAGTACGTCGAATTTAGAGCTCAAACATGCTAATTTCCCATCTTGTTGTTGCAGCCAGCGAGAGAGAGAGAGGCGTGAGGACGGCTCAGGAGAGCAGTGCCAGGTGAGCTGATTGACGCAGCTGCAGCCTGTTGTCTAATCAGACTCTTCACACGAGCCACCTGGATGATGACGCATGGTGCATGACACACCTGAAACATACATTTAAAGACAGGTATCGTGAGTGGGCTGGTCGGTGGCTCTAGAGACAGCACTAGTGGCTTCACTTGATCGTCAGGTGCAGAAGCAATGCTCACATATCAGCAGGGTGCCTGTAAACATGCACAATGAAGTCTAACAGTCTGGCTAAAGACATTAACAATCCAGTGTGCACACTGGCATCACTTTTAAAGTGACTTCTCTGTCTTACAATGTGTTTCAATGATTTATTTTTGTTATTTTTGTCTTTGGAGCTGATGGGAGATTATTTACGGTGCAACATTTGAGGATGACTGAAGGGGTCGAAGCACGATGGATACGGCTGCAGGGGGATTCAACTGTAGAGGAAAAATGAAGCTTACATAACACCAAATCTTCATTTTCCAGCAGTTCGTTGTAGGTTAACTCTGAGCGCTCACTATGTTTGATTCAAACCTCATCAAAGATGCAGAAGCCTGAGAAACCTTCAGCTGTTGCCTGATGTTACATGTATGCACGTATCATACCTTAGCAGGCCTTTGATTGACAGCTTAGTAGAGCGTAAAGCAGTTACAGTCATCTATTAGTGATTTTGTGGGTTTAGTGGATCCGCAGAGAAGGAACGTGCTGAGAGAGCAGAAGAGAAATCTACCTAACAAGAAACGGGAAGGAGAAAGCAGACAAAAGAGAGAGAGAGAGAGCCGGGAGATGACGAAGATGAAGAGACGAGGGACAAAATAAACTCTTACAGAGAGAGGGAGCCATCAAATCTCCCCAGAAGGCTCTCTGAGTAAGAAGATTTCATTAGTAATTGATCCAAGCGTGCTGAAGCGTGCATGATAAAATGCTCGACAGATGACTACATTAGTTTGCATTGCAGACATTTTGGGACTCGGATGGTTCCAGACAGAGAAATAATTTAAAAGCTGCGCGCTCCCAGACATCGGCATCGAGTTTGATTTTATCTTTCAACTTTAAAGATAAACGAGTGTCTCACTTAGCAACAAGAAGAGAGGAAACAAAGTCGATAGCTGGTGTGTAATCACTGCATTGATATAAAGCTGTTTATTTGGAATGCAAAGTAAATGAATGAATGTAAACTGTCTGCCCGTCCGATCGTAACGAGGATTCATCACTGTGACACCTGTGCAGTTTGTTTCTGATCTGGGATCTGCTTTTTCACAAACTCTTTCCACTCCTTTCCAGCCATCTGGTGAGTGATGTTCCATGAAAACACAGGAGAAATGCACTGATGCATGGCTGCTGATGAAAAACAGCCTGGTAGTTTAACTTTTAAAAGAAGTGAGGCTGTGGTTTTTAATCCCGGGCGCAGCTGAAATCTGATTCGCAGCAGGTTCGTCCTTGCTGACAGTCAGAGGTCAGATCCCAGACGCTTGTTAGAGAGTGACGGTCAGCAAACGAAGCCTGTGGCTCGCCTGTGAAGAGTTTGCAGTACGCTGTCCTGCTTTTCATAACTGAGGAAATGTGCACAGACATAGTTACATCTGAGTTGTGCAGAAAAGACTTCCTTAGCTTGGTGAAGTCCCTGCTAAACTTCCACACTGCACCTTTCTCCAGCTACACGCAGTGATCTTAGGGCGCACAGAGCCACACACACAAAAGAAAAGACAGACACTTCACTGTTCGGGTGCACGGGGAAGAGGACCGAGTTTTTAGGCAGTGCAGTAAGTGACTGAAGAGTTTGCAGAAGTACCGAGCACTGCTGCATTTCCTGGTCAGTGATGCACTAGGTGGCTTTGTACAACCTGGCCTCAGGTTTAATTGATTAACAGGACCAGAGGCTGGAGTCAGAGGCAGCCTCACTGTCAACAATAAGAAGTCACTCTGTGCAGGAAAAAAAGTTCATGGCAGGAAGGCCGGTCGGAGAAAGGCAGGAGGTCTAAACACAGGTGGCAGATTACAGGCAGCTTAACAGGAACAGGGAACAGGTGGACAAGGAACAGCTGGGAAAGCAACACTGACAACGCCGTGCAGGCTCAGGTGACATGCAAGGATGGGAAACCTGTTGAAGAGGTGGGAACGAGAAGGAAAGGAAGGAAGAACAGAATCAAGCTCCAGTTGTAGAGTAGATAGATTTATCAGCTGTTGGTAGTGTTGTAGAGGAAGGTCCTCTCTGCAGAGCTGGAGGTCTTCAGGAGGTCTGTGAAGGTAGAGAGGGACGCCCCTGATCTGGTAGGACTGGTAGGACGTTCCACCAACAGACAGAAAAGTCTGGATCGTCCTGAGCGTACGGTGGCAGAGCCAGGAGGACGTTCAAGAACCGGAGACTACTCTGTAGTCAGCGTTAGAGATTTGAACGTGTGCTGGTCATATAACTCTGCTCACTAACAAACAGGTCACTGGTTTGTGAACTTTCCTCTTGAACGGCCAGTAGACAATCTTAAAACTACAAGTATGCATTATATTTAGGATCACAGGTGTGTCCTGAACTCCTCCAGGTCGTGGCGTGAACACAGAGGTGCGTGTGAGGTGAAGACGGTGGAAGTTATTTAAGAGTTAGAATATTAAAGTCTGATTTGATGAACAGGTTTTCGATACATCTTCTCGGACGTGCAAAACCTCTAACAAAGGTCTAACTTCCTGCTCGGTGAACCTGACCAGCATTTGAACACCTGTGTTTTGTACCTGCAAAGCTTCTATCGCCGCGTGAAATAATGAAGAAAATTGCTAAAAATGACGGCGTGTTTTCCACAAATGTTCCCAGCACAAAAGCATGAAAAGGTCTGCTGGAGGGTCAAAAGCACTGTGGCTGCTTTTTTTCCCACAAAAACCCGACTAGAATTAAAATATGCTGTTTGAAAATTCAACATGGAGCTCAATGAAAAGGCTCTGAGTTGTCAGTGGCTCTCAGTGTGAAGAGAACAACCTGGTAATGAACTGTCAATTAGCCCAGCTAACAAAGCTAACAAGATGAGACGCAGACAGTGTGTGTGTGTGTGTGTGTGTGTGTGTGTGTGTGTGTGTGTGTGTGAGCTAGAGACAGGAACTGTGTGTGTGATGTTTTGTCATTGTGTGTGTGTGCGCAGCAGTGCGTGTGTTTTGAGTGTTCACGGTCAGGTGTGCGCGTCTTTGTGTGTGCTGATGGGATGAGAAGCTAACAAGCTGCGACACAGAAAGCGTCGGGTGACTTGATTTAACAGTGCAGACATAGTGTGTGTGTGTGTGTGTGTGTGTGTGTGTGTGTGTGTGTGTGTGTGTGTGTGGAGAAAAGAAAAGAAAAGAAGAGTTAACTTGGCTAATGAAGCTAACAAGACACGACCCCTGTGTGTGACCGTGAGAGGAGAGAGAGATTACGTGCATCTACAGTGTGTGTGTGTGTGTTATAAGCTTCGAGCAGATTCATGCTGTGTGTGTGTGTGTGTGTGTGTGTGTGTGTGTTAACCTGGCTAAGCAGTAAAGACACATACGTCAGGCTGCAGAACTCTCTAATCAGCAGTGTCACCTTACATTTCTGTACATGTAACCTCTGTCCGTGCCTCGATCTGCCGTCTGTCTGTCTGTCTGTCTGTCTGTCTCTGCTTTCGTCGGCACATACAAAGGTTATTTTTCATGAGTCGAGCTCACAGACGTGCACAACATGGTGGCTACAGCTAACACACATACAACTGGCACACAAAATAAAATTCTGTGTCTGTATCTATCCTGGAGGTCCGGGACCTGATTCAAAAGCTCCGTGTCTTCCGTCTTTTAATAGATGGAACTTATTTAGGATAAATAATAATAATCTTTACTTATTTGGCACCTTTCAAACACAAAGTGCAGCTCTGATCTCCTCAGGCAGGTCACTCCACAGCTTAGGAGCCCTGACTGCAAAGGCTGCGTCACCTTGGTGGAGATATTTGGACCGTGGGACGAGCAGGAATGAATCGCGGAGCGTGAGGGGACATAAAGGGTCCCAGTTCAGACCAGTAAGATCTTAAAATCCATCAGTAGGCGGTGACGATGAGTCAGGATAGGTGTGATGTGATCGTGTTTCTTCACATCAATCATAATAAAATGTTTTATGGCTATAAAATTTAAAAACTTTATATTCTGTTGTACAAAATAAGACTAAGGAGCTGTGACTTATAGCCTGCAGGCTGCTCTGTTTCCTTTCAGTCAGACTTTTTAGAGCCGCGATGATTTCTGTCGTGCTCTTTGCCCGGTCTGACAGGATTTTGGAAATCTGAATCAATCCCTTTGCCCTTTAACGTTTCGGTCCATCCTCCTCTCTTCCTGCTTCTGTTCTGTGTCTCTATTTTCCACCTCGTCTTTTCACATCCCTCATTCGTCTCTCGTTACGCGTACGTGTGTCTGTGTATGTGCCAGATAACCTGTCTGAGGTGCTATTGAGGTTAATGAGGGGAGACAGTATCGGGCTCCACATCCCTTTAATAAACCTCGTCAGCTCCACCCGCCTGCCGCATGCTAATAAGTTACCCAAACGTATCGCTGCGTGTGTGTGAAAATAAAGTGTGTATGAAGCGAATGAGTCTTAAAACGAGCGTGTGGATGACTTGAAGAATGCCCTCTGACGCGTTCCAGGGTTCGCAGGTCACTTTGTTATCGGGGACAGACGATGAAGCAGACAGCTCACAGCCGGCGACCAGATTTTATTCAAATGGAGTTGAGCAATTTTGGAGCCGAGCATGCTGGGATGAGATGAGATTAGAATGGATAAAAGTAGATAAAACTTTAATAACGAAACGGAGGAGAACAACAGTTACAATAAAATGAAACAAAAGCATCCGTCATCCTCTTCAGCTGTCGATGGAGTAGAAAAGTTGTAATTATAAATCGGGCAGCAGAGTGTGTCATTTGTTTTACGCCCTCGTCGTGGTTCAAAGTCGGGACCTGTGTCCGTCCATCCAACCTCCCCTCTGTAAGCATCGCGGCTCCTGATGGACAGGACTCATAATGTCTACGGCAGCCAGAGGGCCGTGTCACTCCAACATATGTTGCGATGGGCGCTGAGATGACTGATGCTGTCACCGTGTGGTGGACAGCCTCTTTGTTATGGTGCAGGGTGGAGTGTGACCGTGTATTAACATTTGACTGACACACAGGAAGTTGTAGGTGTGGTCAGCCATACTTTACGTACAGCAAATTGCTTCAGGAGTTCGTCAGCTGTCTTCTAACCACCAACCCAAAGCCAGTCCCTCGAGCAAGCACATTGGCGACCGTAGGTGTCTGAAAAAATGAGAATATCTCGTATTTATTTCAATACTTCACTTCAGAAAGCAAAAAGTTGCCTGACTGATCCGTCATAGAGGATCTGTGGGCTTGTATCAATGCAGACGAGCTGAAGGCCGCAAGCAAAGCAACCCGGGCACGCTGCATCGGTGACAAATTCATGCAGGCGCCCTGACCAAGTATAGAGTGCCTGTATGTAATATGAGTTCCACTTTTTGAATTTAGTTATTGAAATAAATAATAAACAAAGCTTCGTCAGCAGCAGCGTTCTCCTCGTTAAAGAGGCTAAAACTAGATCTAAACTGTAAAACTTTAATCTGACAGCTGTGATAATAAGTTAGTTCATCAGTGTGATATAAGAATGTAATATCATGGTAGACCTCAGGTTCATTTTTCTCCGTGTTGTGGGATGACAAACATCTCTGCATGTATAAGCGCTGCCGTCTCTGAGCCTGGGCCGTGCAGCCTCGTGGGTGTCTGCTAAAACAGATAGCTCGAATAAACTTGACCCCTCGAGGAGGAATCGTCTGGCGTCTTGCGTGCCGCTCTTCCACGTTGCCACCTTTTCAATCTGCCGGGCCCGGACGCGGACGTGAGTCACTGTTTGTCTTCCCTGTTTTCAGGCCGCAGACGGTTCTTCATCATCAGGCCGCTGCGCTCCTCCTCGCTGCCCTCGGTGACGCCTAGAGGTGTAATCACAGAACTTCTTTAGGTGATATGATCCGGGGCCGAGACTGAAACGTGATGTATGGAGTGAAAAAGAGAAGGTGACAGCGGTGTGCGGCGAACTGCGCGCACCGTGTTCAGAATTTAAAAATATGAAACTCTCCCACTTCCCCCTCCGACTGCCTGAGCCGAGGCAACCATTCAAAGCGATGTTACTGTAGCTGACAGCGACAAGAGAGAATCATCTGTGTGTGTGTGTGTGTGTGTGTGTGTGTGTGTTTCCATTTGCAGTTAGAACACAAGCTGCATTAGAAAAACACAACTGTCCTCCACGGACAGGAAGAGAAACAGAGATGTGGTGGTTTTAACAGATTACTGCAGTCACTTCTGCCTCCGTCACTTTATCCGAGCGCCGGTACACTGCAACACACACACACACACACGCAGAAATGCAGCTCTGCTCACACTGCAGGCGAGGGAGACGCTGCTCTACAGAATGTCACTCTGTATATCCAACACACACTCACACACACACCACACACCTGTACTCGGGTTCCCCAATGAAATGTCTTCCTTGTACTTGAAGAAAAAAGCTGAGCGCGAGTGGCTCATATTTCTTTCTAGCTTGTATTCATATGAGTATAGATCTCCGCAGAGTCACACATCTAAATATAAGACTGCAGAGAGGGAGAGATAGAAAATAACACAAATAAGGAGGAAGGGTGAGAGAGGGGGGAGGGAGGGAGGAAATTGTGATTGCATTCATTTTGTAGTCAGATCTTTTGTTCTGTGTCTCTAAAAGGGTGAAGGAACCATCTCCATTTAAATTGCTTTCTGTGGCAACAGAGAGGACACACAAACACGCGTGCACACGCACAAATAAATGCACCATTGAGCGCACACACACGTGCGCAAACACAAAATCCATTTCTTGCCTCCTTTGATGAACACACAAACACACACACACACACACACCTCCACAAACACTCTGCATGTGTGTGGAGCTCGTGTGAGAAACGTGCAGAGTTAGGAGGAAATAATTTACAGTGTGAAGATTTTTCTGTGTTAACTTATTTCCATAAACAATCTGCAACATTTCCAGCGTTCTCGATCAGCGCGTTTGTTTCGTATGAAACCGCCGTGTTGACTTCTAACGTGTGGTGAGTTTGAATTTGTAGATGTTTCATTCACGTTAAAACGTTTTATCAGTTATCACATCCAAGCTGTGAACTACAGGGTTTAAATTATTATTTTAAGAACTATTTAAAGATCATCAGTTTTGTAACGTGACTGCAGAAGGATGTGGAATTAATTCTTGGTACAGAATACAGACTTCAGGAAATGCAGAACCATTTGAGTGTCGCCATCGCGTTCGTTCCTCATGTTTGTCGTTTCGAGGTTTAAAAAGTTTCCTAAATTCTGCAGTTTTCCACAAATGTATCGTTTTTTTTAACCTCATCGTATCTGTTGACGCGCTGCTGCTGCTGCTGCTGCTCAGGTTGGACCTGCGATTTTCACGGAGATGGAGAGGAGTCGATCACAAAGTGGAGGCTCAGCTTAACTGTCTGACACACTGGCAGAACACGCTGTTCTCGCCTCATGCTGTGGCACATCGACACAAAAATATGACAGAAATGAAGAGAAACAATCAATGTTTACCTGAAAGTTCCTGATTGAGTCAATTATGAAGTTTATTTAATGAATGTAACCTCATCATCAGACAAAATGTCATAACCTGAGTGTTATTTTCACCTCTGAGAAAGATGCAAGGTGTAACATCATCTAATAATATCTTGATTCACAAATCACACACACACACACACACGCACACACACACACACACACACACACACACACTCGGAGAGAGTGTTGGCTGAATGTTGTGTTAAGTTGGGAGTAATGTAATGCAAATTGAAGCTAACCCCCTGGAACGTGTCTCAAAGTCTAAAATTCAATCCTCCACACACAGTAACACACACACACACACACACACACACACACACACACACACACAGTAACACACACACACACAGTAACACACGCACACACACACAGGCTTAAGGCATTTTTAATTTTCCTGCATCATAGCTGCAAACCTGTAACTAATTCCACAAGTTGCCCAGGCCTAACAGAGACAATGTACAGTATACACACACACACACACACACACACACACACACACACACACACTCACACAGTGTTACTGTGTTAATCTTGCAGACATGCTGCTCATTAACATGTTAATTATCGTTTAAGGTTTGGGGAAACGTGGAGCATGTTTCACCTGAAAGTGCCGGTCAACGTTCCCTGACTCATTTTTAACGGTCGATACTTTCATTTAATAAAAACGCTTCAAAAGTCGCTCTGTAAATAAAAAAAGACTAACCTAGCGAAGTTTTAACTTTCATTACTGTCATTCCCCCGCAGCGATCCGCACTCATATGCAGTGTTTCATTGAAATAGTTTAATTGAGTTGTCAGATGTCAGAACAGAAACAGTGTCCGGCGTAACATCGTTTAGCTGGAGAATTAATTAACTCTCAGTTGCAGTATTTATAATATCAGAGGGCAGAGGGCTGTTTGCTCTGCACAGTGACTCGATGAAGCTGCTGCTATGCAGCATTTGATTGAGACTTACTTTGTAAAGAAATAACACTTAAAAGGACATTTCTATTACCGTCACAGTGAAATTTAATTAAAAATGAAAACAATTTAATTTATGCAAGTTGACTTTTTCCACCATGAGGTAACACAGAGGATGAAACCTCTTCATCCCTTCAGCCCGGCTAACAAACTGAGCTAAAGTGAGCTAACAGCAGCTAACAGACTGAGCTAACAGCAGCTAACAAACTGAGCTAACATGAGCTAACAGCAGCTAACAGACTGAGGTAACATGAGCTAACAGCAGCTAACAAACTGAGCTAACAGCAGCTAACAGACTGAGCTAACATGAGCTAACAGCAGCTAACAAACTGAGCTAACATGAGCTAACAGCAGCTAACAAACTGAGCTAACATGAGCTAACAGCAGCTAACAAACTGAGCTAACATGAGCTAACAGCAGCTAACAAACTGAGCTAACATGAGCTAACAGCAGCTAACAGACTGAGCTAACAGCAGCTAACAAACTGAGCTAACATGAGCTAACAGCAGCTAACAGACTGAGCTAACAGCAGCTAACAGACTGAGCTAACATGAGCTAACAGCATCTAACAGACTGAGCTAACATGAGCTAACAGACTGAGCTAACATGAGCTAAGTTCCATAAAATATGATCCAGCTTCACCAGAATCAGTGAAATAGTTGGTGTTGTGTGACTGTAAAGTGTCACACAGTGTGAGGACAGACGGAGACACCGTCCACCTGATTACAGGTCAGTGTAGGTAGCATTATAAAAAGGTTCCACAGTGTTTCTTTGAGTCTCAGGTCTTCAGCCTGGATGCATTTACTGCAGATGTCACAGAGAACAATACTTTTAGAGAAATAGCAATCATCATAATTTCTTCCCAACATAGTCGAGGTGTCATTACTCAGCATGAGGGAATCATCTGTGGGTTTATTCATGGCAACAAATATATTCAGTTACAGAATCCCATCTAGTCTATGTAAACATCTTAACAGGACTCCAACCTTCAGTGAATTACAGCCAGAATTATGGGTTACTCTGTCACCATCACCGGAGCCAATAGGACGTCACGATAAGCAGAGGTTTGACAGGAAGAGGAAATCAAATGGGAGGAAAGAAAAGAGGAGTGGGGAGGATGAGAGGTGATGAGACGCCGAGGGGAGGAAAAGATGACAGAGGAGATGAAGGGATGGGAGATGTAATGATGCAAGTACCGCAGATAAGTGACTGCCATCTGAGGTTGGCAGGCCCCAAACACACACACGGGGACACACAAACACACACTTCCCTGCTGTGTAGAGGCCCCGTGCAACATGAAAAATGTTCGCTCTTTTCTCAGCTTGTTTACAACGGTGGCACTTTTCAATTAGCCGGGCAAATGCGCACACACACACGCACATATTGACACACTGACACAGAGTTAGGGCACACAACAGCACGTACACACACAAACCAAGTGCAAGCCTATTTTTCAGCAGAGAAAGCTATCAGTTGAGAATACAAACAACAGAGGCTGTAGAGCAAATGAGCTGTTGCACACACACACACACACACACACACACACACACACACAGCTAAGTAAATGAGTTAAGGCAGCGTCTACACACAAGTACACAGCGTTCTTGAGAGTGTGTGTCTGTTGGGGTTTCCTTTGAAGACCGCTCCTCTCACACCACTATCCAATCAAACGCAGGCATTATGCACGGACACAAATGTTTGTTTAAAAGACCTACACTGACGCTCAGATTCACACATAATGTTCAAACACACACACACACACACACACACACACACACACACACACACACACACACACACATTCATGTGAACCTTGCTAACAGAGAACTTGTTATTGTACGCCACCAAGTGGTGACCGGCCCTTCTGGTCATTTTAAGAACACGAAGATTGAATGAAAATAAAATATATATTCATAGTTTTAAAGGTTCAGTGTGTGGAATTTAGTGACACCTAGTGGTGAAGTTACAGATTGCAACCGACTGAATAGCCCTCACCTCATCCTCTCGTTTCAAGCATAAAGGAGAAACTGCAGTGGACGGGCCGTTTCCAAGGTGAAATGAATTCTGATTATATGAAAACATTTTACGTTTGGTCTACATGCAGCCACAGATGTACATCAGTGATGCTTTATTACTAATTATAGAAATATACAGTACAAGGAGATTCCAACAAGTCAAATCCATCAATATTGACTCATATAGACAGACAGTGAATGAAGGCAGACTGGAGTGTAATCAGTGTTCTGAGCTGGTGTGAGCATTGTGTCTCTGAAGTGTTTTAATCATTTGGATTTTTCATATTTTATTTAGTCAGTCAATAGTTCAGTTATATTTTCTCTGAGTTTTATTTCCCCAAAGCAACGAGCTGCAAAATGTGTCAAAACAGCTAAAAGATCATTTAGAGTAAATTTCAAACGTGGTGAGAATTTTAAGATCAAAAGATGTGTTGTTCATCCAAATCCACCCGTGAGCACGATCAAATATTAAACTGAATATGATGCTAAAATATGGGTTCAATTATGAGTTCTTAAGTGTGCTGCAACCCTTGTTTGTTAGAACCTTCATACATTTTTAAAGCTGGACTTTGTTCAAATCTTGTCCTGTCTTTTTTTCAGCAGCGTTATCTATTACATAATTAAATTCTATATGAAGTTGACTTATGTAATATCTTTTGATTAATGCTCATAAATCCCAGAGAACAAGAAACACACATAAATACACCAACACCAAGGGCAACTCTTCTCCTCTTCCTCCTCCATTCCTCCCCTGCTGTGCCTCTCCTCCACTCCATCCTTTCTCCTTCCTCCTCTGGCCTCCTCGTCTGTTTAAACATGCATGTTAGCATCTGTGGAGAAGCTGCATCATCTCGGTCAATTTAAATATGTGGAAATGACCGTGACTACGTCTAAAGACCAATTCATTCTAAAGAAATACATGTAAGATAGTAATTGTGGAGATGGCCTGTCGGCTTTGAAATCATCATTTTCTTTAATAATTTGACGTGTTTTTGTGTGAAACATCTTGTTTAAGCTTCTTCTCATGACTCTGTTTGACATATATCCTGACCACGAGCATGTCCTTAGTACATGTCAGTGACACTCATGAGACTCAAATGCACAGTCAGGCTGTCTACATGAATGCATGGGTGCACTGTAGCATGTACTGTAAATGCATAATATAACAGGGTGTCAAAGAGCGAGCGAGTGAGAGAGAGAGAGAGCGTGGTGGGGTTAATCATCAAGAGAAATACTGATTTTGCCCTTCAAACATGAATTATACACAAGCTCATTGGAAACATACAGTAAAATATACAGATAATACATTTGCCTTTTAGATATTTTACGGTCAGGAATACTCGATCATACATTATCTTTACTATGACCTGTTGACACTGGCCGCAAGCGTCGGAAGACAAATTCGTAGTACGTGATGCCAAAGAGGAAAAACCTCCAGCTTTGTGCGGAATGAATTAAAATTAAAAGAATATTGTGTGAATTGTGTCTAGATGTCATCGCTGCGCTCGACTTTATCTCACACTTATTCTTCGATCTGAAAGTCAGATTTCACACAACAACGTGCAAAGAAAGAAGCAGCTTCCCACGAGTCAGTCTGCGCTCCGTGATCAGCGCTCTGACAGGTGTTAAAAAAATAACAGAGAGGAGATAATAAGGATCGTCCAAAGAATCTGAATGCTCGTGTTATTGATATTTACAGAGTAATCTTTTCAATCTTTCACCTGATCTGTCCTGGTCATAGAAATCCAGCGTGAATTCAAAATCAAATGAATTAAGAAATAAGTAAATGTATTTCCATCTCATTCCACACTGCTTCCCGCCCAGCTCTCAGAGCGTGTCTGCTTCTGTTTCTGTGAGATGTTAAACTTTTCTCATGTTTTGCTTTTTATTTCTGGCACAGTGTAATTCAGTGGAGAGGCTGAATGGAGGATGTCATCGGAGGAAAAAAGCTTTTGAGGAGACGAAGGGGGAAAAACAACAAAAGAAGTTTTCACAGTTCATCAAATATGAAGTTCCCACGTGTCTGATCTCTGTGAGAATTTAAGATCTGGCTGACAGGTGTGACAGCGATGTGGTTTCAAGCCTTTAACTCTAATGCTGGTGTAAAAGTTCAATTAAGTATGTCTTTTCATCGATGGCACTAGAAGTCTGTAGCTTTTTCTGACTTGCCTTCGTGCCTCTTTGCACTTGGAAAACATGAATGATGACGTACGAGGTCGACCTTGTACGTCATCATTCATATTTCTCTTTCCATTTTCCCAGTAACACTCCACACCCTTAAAACTGGAAGAGGTGTGTGTTTCTGAGGAGCTCTGATACGGTGACCTGCATTCTTCATCTGCTGGGGGAGTTCATATTTTCATTGGTGATTCCTGTAAAAAAAGAAAACACACAATGATGTTCAGTGTCCGTAACATCACGAGTAAAAGAGAAACATAAAGAAACACTCGCTGACTCATTTCCAGCAGTGCCAGATGTGTCAACACAGAGAGCGAGGGCGGCGTACGTGTGTGTGTGTGTGCAGGGGAGGATTCCCAACGTGTTGCGTCCCTTGAATGCACCTCGTTGAAGTCGTATTTCTGCGCTAATGTCAAGAATTTCTCTCATTCCTCTCCGTGACCTAAATACTCAGCTCGCAGGGAACAACCGAGGAAACAGAGCAGAGACGCAGGCAGGCGGGTTAAGTGTCAGCTGACATGACTTTATTTCCATACGCTGACAAAGGAAACAGCACCATCTCTGGGACAGAGAAGATTTCAAACCTGAGGCCCTGCATCAAACTTCTTCTCTGTTATTAACCATATATATATATATAATTTATATTGCCTTATTTATTTCATTTATTTATGAGGGAACATTGAGACAAAGTGCCAAAAGGAAACACTAACCAATGACAAAAGTGTTGAAGGGTAAACAAGTCAAATTAACACATCGAGTGCTGATCAGAAATGTATGACACACTGATCCTTGGCAGAAAATCCATAGAGTTCATCCACGGCTGTGCAGAGCCGACACCTTAAATAACACTTCATGCTCGTCACATAAATCACATGTATGTTCTCTTTGCTGTTGTCTGATAATTATCTGTTCTGCCTTGGCAGCATTATTCAGACGGACATCGTGCTCGTGTTTAGCTCATGTCCCGTTGACGTGTTTCCAGTCGACAGAAGCGTCAGCGGAGCGAGAAGAACATTTGCTGTGTTGATCAAAGAAATGTGCCGACCCTCACCAACCTGCTCAGCTGGATCGGTCTCATTCAAACTCGTCGTCAGGACTTAGTTGGTTAGTTTGGAATGGATGCAGAAGAATGATGCATCCATCCACCAGATATTCTTCAGTCTTGCTGTCTCTCTTTTGAATCCACACAAAGCTCAGTTGATCTTTGACACAGTGTGTGTTATGAACGTAGCATAACGTGATAACATTTAACAAGGGTAGAATGAGAAACACTGAAAATGCCTCATTATACTTGTGTAAAGGATTAAGATAAAGGGCGAGAGGCTGGCAGAGTAAAAGAGCCACACTGTCAGTATTAGTAACATTATTCAGATTTACAGCAGCAGCCACACAAAGCTTATTTCCCATCCTGCTAAGACTTCATTAAACACATGGATGAAGTTTCCATCCATCAAACTAAACTAAAAAAACCTTTTGTAACAATAAATTCTGTTTAAGGAAAGATCCTGGTTTGTGGTCATATTTGTGTTTAATAGATATGAAATATAAGTCCTCCATCTTTGGTTCAGCATATGGAAAGCTCGTGTTCATGGTTAAAATAAATCAGTGTCGCCTTGGATGAAACAAACAGCTGTCTGTTGCTGTCTTGACCTCGCCTTGTGTGAGCGCTGTCACATTATGTTTCCTCAATTGCTCCTGGCAGACTCGAGTCATGATTCCTGCAGCTGCTCGACATCTCTGCTGCGTGAACTCGCTGATTCAGGACGCTCTGTGATAATTACACTCAGAACAAACACAACATTCATGTCTCCTTCTCTTTGTTTGCAGGCAGCCTTCCTCTTCAAAACTCATTTTACAGCTGAGCAACGACAAAAACAGCCAGTGTGAGCGAGGCTGAGTGCGCTGGCTCCAGCTGCCGCCATCTTTAACCTTGATATAACTTGAACAGGTGAGTTCAGGTGAATTCACAGAGCGATGCTTCTTTTTGAGAAGTCTGTCCATCTCGCTATCTTGTCTCCATTTGTAGTCCAACTGACGTCACCCAAAATGTATGAATATCATAAATTAAATCATTAAACATGAAAATAATAATTGTGGTTTCTATAACAACAGCACTGCTACTGTTTCTGATGTATTTCTTGCAAACTGTCCTTTAGCTTCTACAGGCAAATACTCTGAAGTGATACACAGTCTGTGCAAAGTGGTGCACTGTAGATAAGAAACGTGCAATAAGGTGTGACAACTTACTTTATCTGTCTTCTGTTCCTCGGGCCATGCTACCTTATTCAAACCTCAACTTATCCACGAGGGCCAGGTAGGTCACCGTCACTTCATTTCACCACATTTACTCAGATTAGATCCCCACGTGAGTTGCGAGTGCGTTTGAAGAAGCACGGCTCCCGAGGGCGACAGACTACATTTACTCAGTTTGGTTCCCCACATGACAAGAAAACGAGTGCATTTCAATGAAACCGGCCCTCCAAGGTGGAAAATGGAGCTTATTCACTTTGGATCCCCTCATGATGCAAGTATGAGAACATCTGAATGAACCTCAGTCCCAGTGTGAAACTAAATTTGCTCAGTTTGGGTCGCAGACTGCAGAAATTCAAGAAGATGCCACATAAGGTAATATAAAAATCTAATTTAATAGTCAAGTAGTTGGCATTTGATATTCACAGCTAAAATAGTCGGTGACCTAGAATCACACGTGTGCAGCAGAGCAGGAAAATCCTGCACCCGGTGAAATTTAGACACTCTGCAGTTTGCAATTCCAATAACTGGAAGTTGTCATTTTTAAAATGCATTAATCAGAAGCCGACCTCTCGAGTGCTTAAGTCTACTGAGGCCTCAAGGTAAAACATTCATGTGTTTAAAATTTCAATTTCATTTCATTCTTGACAGGAGTTTCACTCCGAATGTCTACTAAAATGGAAAAGTTCAACATTTTTGGCCATTGACTGGAATATTTCAGCGCGTTCTGTTGCTGAAACTTTGGATTTTTTTGTGTTGTGAAATGTCATTTATCTGATGAGATAGAAAATCTGGACTCACTGACAAAAACATTTATATTTCTGGGAATGTTTAGGCACATGCAGTATATTTTTATTTGCAACTGGAGAAAGTTGTGTCCAAATATTACAAATGTTTAATGAAGATGGAGTTGTGGATCATGAAATAGAATCAAACATGAATTTAACACAAAATACCTTCATCTGAAGAAAGACGGTGCAATAACTCAGCTTTTATGTCGTGTCACGTGTAAACTATGACAGGACAATTCTTTGGAATGAGTTTTTCTCAATAAAAATGGAGCCAGGACAGATACATGGAGGCCTCGATCTCATGAAGATGGAAAAGGTTTATGACCAGCAGCCACATGATCAGATGTCGTTCTTGGACACGATGAGTCCTGGATGTCTGGACAGATCTGCAGAAGACTGCCAGGGACGGATCGGGCATGCAAGAAGAACATTTCCCCGGGGAGGATGTGATGTGGTCAGTGTTGACTGGCATTGCTGCGTGTTGAAGCCTGGTGAGTCCAGCTCAGGTAAATCTGAACATGTTGTCTTGTCTCTCACAGACCTGTGGGATCTATTTTCATACCTCGTCCTGTTGATTGCCCTGTCAGTTACTGTAATTGATTTGAATCACCTGTCACTACGCGTTACGCAGACGACACGCCGCTATTAACGTATCATTAAGAAGTCAATATGTGCCGACAGTTTGATTGATAGAATTAAAAATCTAAATATTGTGCTGGAGCTTTGAATGTGCGCGCCTCTCCTCCTCCTCCGTTCTCCACCTGAACGTGTTGCTGAGGTGTTTCTCTTTTACTTTGACTGATGTCGGGCACGTGTCGCCTCAGCCTCGTCTCCCCCGCTGAGGTTTGGATTCGTCATGTGATTCAGATTCAGCTTCCTGCACCACATGGTTGATTTAAACAAACCTTCGCAGTGACAGGTGTGATGCTGCTGTTGTTTCTGTAAGCATCTGTGAAATTCAAAGTGTGCATGTTTGCAGGAGGGGACACGGAGACAGACAGAATGTGGTGTGTTCTGTGAGTGTGTGTGTCGACCTTTCATTTAGGTTGTGTGGCTCTTACCGGGCTGATAAGGATCACTCATTATGTGGCGAGTTAGGTCTCTGCTGAGCCTTGTCACGACCCCCTAGCCACATCACAGCAAGCTGCTCATTTGTATTCATGGGTGGTTAACAGCCGGTGCACCTTTCCTCTGAAATACAGCAGGTGGAGAGAGGTGCATGAACACACACACACACACACACACACACACACACACACACATCGTACATCTCAGCGCCTGGCTGAATTCAAAGATGGAAGAGAACGGGTCTCGTCTGGATCTAACCTATTTAATTCACAGAAATTCATTTTACATAATAAATGTGACGTGAAGCTGATTGAGATTTAACGTTGGTTAAAAATTTAAGTGGTTAGGATTTAAAATGTGAACTGTAGATGTGTTAGTCCTCAAAATTTAGACCTAAAGCAACATTATTCATATTTCATTAACATATTTCACTGATTTGGGTGAAGCTGTTTTCTGGTTTTCCAGATATAGTGTGCTTTTAATGTGAAAAACATCAGGAAGCTAACATAGCTTAGCACAGTGATGATACAACACGACCCCGTTGTTCCACCGATGATGATGATGATGTGGAAATAAACATTTTACTCATCAACAGCCGGCTTGTTGCTGAATTCATCGTAAGGATGCCGTGAATCGAGAATGAGGCTTCAGATTTACAAGCTGAAGTGCTTGATCTCACATTTTGGTTTGAGAACATCCCAAATGACTTTTCTTTACTTTCTTTGTCTGTGCACATCTGTGATCGGATGTCGTATATCCGAGACAAGCTTTCAAGTCAAACCACATTCAACAAATCATGGTAATTGGAGCCAGTTGAGGTAGTCCAGGCACGGGATCAAGGACTGCTGCCTGCGGAGGACCGGGCATCTTCAAACTTGGAGGAAAGCCCGGTCCAGATCCAGAAACTGCTGGGAGGGATTTACGGATCTAAGCTGGCCTGGGAACACCTGAAAGGATGCGGCTGTGGAGAAGGACTTCTGGCCCGCTCTGCTTGGATATCAGACAAACCTGGATAAGAGACTAAGAATGGATGTACTGCATGGTCAGATAATGGAGGACTACAAACCTGTCAGCCTCCGCTGTGAGTCAGCTAGTCAAATAGTGCTTCAGTGTTATTCACGTCGTTTGAAACGTGTCGGAGCTCCGCTGAAGTGTCTTCATGTGAGACAATTCACTCCTACCAGAGCTGCTGACCTTCCTGAAGGGCGAGCCAAAAAAACAATAATGATTCACTTCAGGGGAACAAGAATATAAAAAGAAATTAAATATCACTCTCGAAATGAAGGAGTGGATAATTAAACTAATGTTTCCGCAGTAGTACTACTCTTTTCTCTCTGTGTACTGCAGTGTGTGCTTTATGTACAGACACAGACCGGAGGCAGCCACCACAGTCCATTACCGCCAAAAACTGAACTGAATTTTAAAGAGCATCATAATTCAGTCCTGTTTCCTCCCTCAGCACAAACATGTGCCGCGTGTGGTCGCCGTCTGGAATTGCTGATTTTTGTCAGGGCAGCAACAGTTGCAGAGTAAAACCTGAGCTCGAAACAAAAGTGGAAATAAATCCGAGCGCTGCCACGAAACTCGGAAATCAATGAATCAAATAAAAGCTTTTACTGCTCTGCAACTAAATCTGACACACACACACACATCATCAGCGGCGCTTGTGCACATCTAGTTTACACATTGATTGTAGCATGAAATTAGCTTTAACAACAGTGTAGGAATGTACTGTATGTGTGCCAACACGATGACCCGTCACCATGTTTATGTCTCCTAAAGAGGGAGAAGATGGGAAGTACAAAGTGCTTTTAAAGTGCAGTAACGGCCACATGGCCAAAGATTGCTTCCGTCTACTGTACTGCGGATGATGAGATGATGGCACGTCTAATCGTAATAATTTTAAAATATCGAAAGGTTTTTATACTGATGTTCTACTTTTGAAGGATTTCTACTCAGAAAACATTTGAATCAAAGCTGTAACAACAACTTATGAGACATAACGGAGCGCAGACATGGAGAGTTTCTTCAGTTATAATGTGAAAAGCTCTGTACACTTTCTGACTGTCGATGGTGTCGTAGAGTGCATCACTGCAACAAAGAGAAAAGTTGAAGTGCTGCAGAAGGTCTTAATTCAAGATTAAACTGCACGCTGTGAAACAACGGCAGAGAAGAAGAAGGTAGAGCAGACTGAGGGAGATCAAGAAGAGTCTGAAATCATGAAGAATGCAGATGAGGAAGGAAATCTATGAAAATTCAGAAAGTTAGGAGACAGACACGGAGGAGCTAATCTCCGGGAGAAAGATAAAGAAGGAGGAGGAGGAGGAGGAGGAGGAGGAAGACGCCTTTACATGAAAGAGCACATGTGATCAGAGTAAACTCTCACTGTCATTAGGAATCAGTGAAACGCAGCCTTGTGAGGCGGGAAGCGAACCTCTCTCACAGCGCTCGTCCTGAGTGTGACATCACCATCACGGCCTGAAAGCTGACGTGTGATTATCATCCGTCCCTCTGTTGTGATCTATCTCTGTAATCATCTTCATACACATATTTAACTAATGAGCTATTAAGCTAACAATGAGCCGGTAAACCTTTCACTGGCGTTTCCATGGCAACACCTGCAAAATCAGTGAGACCCGATCACTTAGTGCCTAATTAATTTGTCACATCATCGTTGATTTAAGTAATAAGACATAAGAGCGCCGTGGCCGCCAGTGCAGCACTGAAAATATCACGGTGTGATTTTTAATGTCTGAGGATACAAACAAGCTTCCCGTGTGTTTGATGACAGAGAGCCGCAGACCGCACTGACCGCTTCCACCATGAGTGTCACTCACAGTGACTGCATCTGACGTCTGCAGCTACCGTCCCCATCAACACTGCTTTGACTTACAAGCACCACGCCAATGCAGATTTCGGTTTAGACGGGTTTATTGGAAGTGATGGAGAAGGATGTAGGAGAGAAGAAGGGATGGAGAGTCGGAGGGATGAAGGATGGAGCAATGAGGCCAAAACAGAGCCTGGACTCAAGAACAGTTTCCTAGATACTGCAAACATAATCACAGAGAGCTAAGCTGCAGCACAGTGAGTGTTTTTCTCTTCAGGCCTGACAGAATGAGCCAATTTGTCCTCAAAACACTGAATATGAACCGTTGATATTTCTTAATTTCTCACAAAGTACCTTTTTACTTGTGCAAAGATCACTGTTAATGAGTCTAACTGTGCTAATGCAGTTGTTTAAATCTCACACTGACACTGTGACACGCGCTCTGCGTGATGCGCTCTGCTCAAACTCAGACGTAACATGTTCGATGACGTACTGTAACGCGGAGTCGCCTGGACGTGCAGACCTCTGTCCTGCAGCCGCGCCGTGACGAGCTCTAATGAGGCTGCCGCCTAATGAAAATATATATTCTATTATTTTCTTGCAAGTGTGAATATCGCTGCTGATGAATGCGTTTCGGGCTGCAAATTATTCTACAGAGGGAATTAAAAAATAATACCTGCAGGCATGTTTTGTAATTTAAATAGGTATAAATAAATTACTTTGGAGCTTCAAAAACACTTTGTGCTTTACTTGTTAGCAGAGACAAACCTCTCTCTCTCTCTCTCTCGCCTCACGCGGTTGTTGTACAGCATAATGAAGCAGCGCTTCAGTCACTCGATGATCCCGTAGGTGTTTAGCCTGTTTCCATTGGAGGAGCAGACCTTTCTGACAGCTTGTCTCAACATTATGCTGGACGCAGATGGGAGGGACAAAAGGACAAACAGCAGGGGACGCTTTGAAGCACAGAAAAATCAAAACAGTGGATTTGATTTACTGTCATATGCCGTGTTAAACCTTGAACTCTGAGATGTAACAGATTGTTAGGACTTCCTCTCGCTGTGATCTTCTCCTGAAGCTTCTGTCTGTGACAGAACTCGTCCTCATGTCTGAATACGTCTTCTCCCCGTTTTATACTATCTTCTTTTCGTCTTCCTCTGCCAGTCCGCCTTTTAAGAGCTCTTTGTCCTCCCTCTTTTCTTTCTCTCACTCTTCACCAGCCTCTGCCTCAGATATACCTTTTCTCTCTTTGTCTGTTTCTTTGTGGAAACAGACAAAAACAGTCTGATTTAATCCCCAGTAGGCAAAGAAGCCCAGCTTCCTCTTCTTCTTTATTTTTTTTGAGGTGGCCATTGAGGACACGATGACAGCAGCTGCGCATGTCCTTTGGCTTTACAAAGATTTAATCATGATTTTAAATTCAATACATGGAATTCAGCCCAGCTGAAAAGCCCTCAAACCCGAACGTTCTTCTTTCTGTCTGTTTTAGTAAACTCATTTCGGCCCGTCCTCTCTGCAGGGCCGTGCTGTTAATCCAGTTTCCATGCATTCATATGAAGTTAACTCAGAGATGAATCATCGTGAACATTACTTTAAGCATGCCATAAATAATCTAATCTTACCTGAATGTCCTGAAGCTGCATCATTTATATAAGTGTGTAATTAAACATCCTAATTCACAGCGGCGCCTGGAACAACAACCGTCATCAAGCTGATGGCGAGCTCGCGGTGACACCGTGATCCTTTCAGATCAGAGCTGGGAGCAGTCAGAGCGGCTCATGCATCATATCTGAACGAAAAAGACTTCCAGAGCAGTAATGCAGCGAGGGAGCAGATATTAGTTTAGTTTTCTTAAAACGCTGCAAAAACCTGCTGCGAAGCAGCCGACAGGGCCGATCGTGTCCACTTTAAACAATGAACGGCAACACCAGAAGCATCCCAGAGAAGACGGTGCAAGAATACGTGGCTGCACAGAGCAGATCAAGCTGGATTTTCAAAATAAGACACGCTCCTGATTGTGAAAATGGAAACTATTCACGTATGTAACCTGTTTGATGGTTTCAGCTTGAAGGTCGATGAGAGACGCCGAGGAGAACCAAAACACTCAGCTAAAAGGGGCTTAAAGGCTGCATGGTGGTGCACAGTGTGACTCTCAGTGTGTTCGGCATTACAAACAAACACAGAAAACCTGCTCCAGTCATGGATGTGTGTTACTCAGGACGTCAGGACGGACGAATCCACCTTAACACCTGTACTGCATGTAGAATGAGTCAGTGTGAACTGTGTGTGTGTGAAATCAACCAGTAACGTCGGCACTCTTCACAGGTGAAGCACACGTGTGTGCGAGGCTCGTCTGCATGTGTGCAGAGGCCTTTTACAAAGACAGCAATTCAACAGCTGCTGCTTCAGTCGTGACTTACACTCACACTGTGAATACACAAAAACCAACCCAAACACACACACACAGACACTGACACACACTCACACACTCACACACACTCACACAGACACTGACACTGACACACACTCACACACTCACACACACTCACACAGACGCAGGCGTAGACGCACAAACAGGCATAAAAAGTGTGGCGACCGTTTGCTGCATGCAAACATGCTCATATACATACATCCACTCATCCAGAGCCAGCACGGCATACAAAGGCAGTCAATCACAGACACACACACACACAGACACACACACACACACACACACAAATAGACACGAGCTGCAAAGTGAAGGAGAGAGTTTTTTTCTGCTGTCACAGTTTTTTGGTCATATTTTGCTCAATAACTTTTCATGCCAACATCACAGAACCATAATTACTGACTTTAACTAAACAGACTTCATCATTAAACATTTTAACAGGCGTCATGCTGTGGTCACACCACCAGAGGACCAGCTGACAACAACAAGTAAATATACCACATATCAAAAATACTACTATAGTACTACTCCCAATGGAATCTGTTAGACACACATGCAGCACACACACACACACACACACACACACACGTATATGGGTGTACAAAACTGTGCTTACACAAGTTCTACATAACCGACACAAACAAAGCTAAGTCGGTCACACAGCCACATGCGTGCACACATTCACTGATCCACAGACAGAGGCAGACAGTGACACACACACAGTCACAGGCAGGCGGTCTCTCTCTCTCTCACACACACACACACACACACACGTATACACAGAGAGGGAACAATCATGTCTGCTTTGTTTTGCCTCCTCTTCCACTGAGGAGTGACATTTGGATTTGGCTCGGCGGGGCGGGGCCGAGGGGGCAGGAGGAAAGTCAGGAACAAAAAAACAGAGACAACAAAGTGTCAGCGAGTGGAAGAGAGTCAGGAGGAAAATGTGTGTAAAGTTAGAGGCAGAGAGGTCCTGTGCTGCCATGCTGAGTAAAAGAGAGGCAGAGACAGCCAGACTCTAAAGAGACAAAGAGGGGGAGGGAGCGAACGCAGGTAGCATTAATCAGGTTATTTCAGCAGCGTTAACAAGACACAGCAAGAAGTGAAACAGCAAACATTATGCAGCTGACTGTTCCAACACTGGAATGAGCTCAGTGGATAATATGACTGCAGAATTAACTCTGTTATACGATGCTAATTTGGATTAAAAGGCTACTGGCAACGTTTTGTTCCAGTGAAGTGAAACGTTTTCATGCAACGGCACCAGGAAGTTGTTGGAAGGCGTCAAATCATGTGTCTCAGTTCTGATTAGACAATTAAATTAATAGATCAGAGAAATCCATCTTTCCTCGTGCTTGAAGCAACATTCTGTGGAAATGACTAATCCCTCAAATTCAGGGAGTAATACCACCGTGCTAAATATGGATATTTACTCTGATTACATTACTTATAGTGAGTCGACAACTTTGCTGACAGCCAACAACAGCAGACACAGCAGCAGCTAATATTACTGACAGCAGTCAGCCCAGCTCGGCGTCTTTCAGCCTTTTATTTCACTAAAAGTCAGTCCCACATTTACTCTTGCTCATTTTCTCTGCTGATCTTCCTCCGTCAACATTATGTCCATAGATGCTGCAGAGCCCGGTTACATCGCCCACTTGTCCAGCTCCTGTTCTGGCACGACACCCCATAGTCCAAAAACGCCTGTGGTGCAAACACAAGAGAGAGTTGAGGCGGAGCAACATTTTCCATCCAAGGTGGCGCAGAGTGAGAACAAAAGAGGAACCATTCACTTCATCACAGGTCAGTGCAGCATATTCAGTATCTAACCATAATCTTACTCTACGCTCTAATCCAGTGTTTTGAGTTCCTTGAACAAAACCATTAAAAGTTAAAAGGGATCTAAATTCGTTCCCAGTCGACAGTCCTGCAGTAATTTACAGCCGGTGCCAGAGCTGGAAGTACTCTCCCCAAATACACATTAACCAATGCAAAGGAGCTGTTGCAATATTTAGGAGAAGACGTGTATATTTACTGCGGCACCACAGATTATTGTAGCAAGAAAAACTGAGTGTGACATATGTGAAAATATTTAATAACTCGTTTAGAAAATGTGTCACATAAACATTAACAAATCAAGTTGGCCCGTTCTTTAAAATTCAAACTTCACACTCTTTAAATGTGTGTAAGACATCAACAGAGAAGTTCTCTGCCTGCAGTGAACCATAGAAACAAAGTCACATGTGCAGCGCTGCATCATTATCAGTGTTAGAATACATTCACGGCACGAGGTCGCATACACAGACGATGTGCAGCAACACGAACAGATCAGAGAACAGCGCAGGCGGATCGTACGGATCATTCTGGAGCTCAGTCAGTGGAGGATGTTTGTATAGATTGTGCGGGCGTCCGGCTGCAGCACGCAGCCAGTTGGCCGAGGCTGAAACACCTTTGAGTTGTGAGAAACGTTTGTCTAGGAGCGCATCCGTATCAGCCATGTTTGGAGCAGCGTGTTCAAACTCCGGAGGTGGATGTCAACATTTCATCGCCTGCAGTTATCGAGGCTTGGAAAGCTCCACGTAACAAAATGAAGCGAAAAGGTGAAAATCAAGCCGCAGCTACAAGTGATGTTCATAGCGAGCTGCGTCCTGACGTGGTCTTCACTGATGCTACAGATCACGTCTTAAACTGTCGCACGTTGAGTGTTTGGATGACAGATGTTGAGGATGGAGTTTGATGTGCAGTCCTCATCCACCAGCTCCGCCTCTGGCCCTCTGTCCCAGCTCAGAGACGTTGTGAAGGTGTAGAGACGACCACCTGAACACTGTCAGCACTGCAAGGAGGAGAATGAAAAGGTGTGAAAATGTAGCTGTGCATTAAATATTTGTCAGTGTTGTGCTTCATGGCCTTTTTCTTCTGTGCTGTTTTTCAACCTGTAACACTGAGAGGACGTCAGCCGGCGCCAGCAGGCACTGAAACTTCAATTTTTAATCCGTCCAGCATCAAGTCCTCGTTCTTCATCCATTTTTAATTGTTTTCTTTGGGCTTTAAAGGCCAAAAGATTCAAATGTGTTTCAGAAACAAAGACGTGCACACAGCAACAACATCTTTCTCACAGCGGTGTGATGATGTGAACTGTAAAGTTCTGAACTTCACCTGATTTTGCACTGGCTGAGATATTGTTAAATTATGAGCCAAAATCTGCGCTGATGGTTTGAGAATGTAATAATTTTAGGACTGAGGATGAGTTTCTCCACAGCTTCTCTGTTACACTTTCACCTCCAGACCTCTCCACTGGTGTGTTAGAGGCTCATTGTGTTCGATTAGTTTTAACCAATTTTCTCCAAAAAACATATTTTTCCACATATTTAAATGTCTTGACTTCAGTTTGGGGTCATTTCGCAACGCTTGGAGCTCAAAAAGTTACAGAATGCATTTCTCAGTACACAAAGACGTTTGGGGAGGGGGCTGTGGAGGGTGCTTGGTCCCGTGCTGTGGACTCAAGTCAGGACGCAGCCTGCTTTGACGGGCTTCGCCGTGAGGTCGGGAGCCAGTGGAGGTTCTGGAGGATGTGGGGGTGACGCAGTCACGGGTGGGGGTGAGCAGCAGTGTTTTGGATGGTGTGCCGTTGCAAGTCTATCCTGGAGGTTGGATGAAGGTGTCTGCAGTGGAGAAAGAGAGCGATGGGTGTGTTTCAGAAGAATCTGCTGACGTGGACGAGAAAGCTCTGCACGAAGTTGGTAAGTACTTCTTGAGTGAATATAACTATAAATACTAGTTCTTTACTACTTTACTTTACTAGTTTCTTTGCATACTAATGAGTCCTGATTATGTTTGAATCTATAATCCTCTCACTGGCCTGTAAACAAGCCACAGTGTGTGTCCGTGCACTGGCATGCTTGTGCAGTGGTTTCTATTCCGAGCAGGTTTGATTCACTGGAGGTGAATGACAGCTCTGGTGTGCAGAGATGAGTGAGGGCCAGCTGAATGTGAGGCTCAGCAATGTGCTGCGTTGGAGGTTACCACACTGAATTACAATCAGGATCAGCGCGTAGCCTGGAAACATGTACAAGGAATGTTCCACGTTAACACGGCGCGGTGAAATGACAACAAGTGACAAGAGCACGCACAAACAAGGAGTCCTACAAGACCGCACGAGGCGTTCAGGGGCGCTCGTGTGAGAGGACTGCGAGGCATTCACAGACAATCAAGGAATTCTTTAAAGAGGCACGTCCACGTTTTTTCACAAGCTGTCAGCTGTCAGGCGCTTTCTTCTTCGTCTCGCTTCAGGTTTTGTAAAATCGCACACAGAAATGGCAAAATTGAAAAGGTCAAAGTCAATAAACCTCAAGAGGCCCGTAAAACTCAGAGCAGCTGTAAGACCTGCAGCATGTTGATCCATTTCTTTACAGGTTCCATCGACTTTCTCCTCTCTCCATCTTTCTTTCCTCACTTTGACGTCATGTGACTGTCCTTTTGCGTTCTCAGTCTGTGGTCTCTTTTTTCTGAAACTCCTCCGCCTGTTTCTTACCGTCTTGTTTTTTTCCTCCTCTCATCTCCGTCTCTCTGTCTCTCTCCTCCTCGTGTCTCCTCTCGTCTCTCTCGGCTGCATATCCTTAATGTTTGGTCCTGTCAGCGGAGGCCCGCAGAGAACCAATTAGCTGGAGGTTTTTTGTGCTTTGCCGTTGAGACACTTTTGTAACATGTGCACTTTCGCTCGCACAAAGTGTTTCCGCGTCTATCAATATTAAAATCAGAAGAAGAGGAAGCGTGTGTGTTGTGTGTGTGTGTGTGTGTGTGTGTGTGTGTGAAACAGACTGAGCTGAAGCAGAGTTGAGTGGATTGGACCGACCAGGGTGACATCGCAGCAGAACTTATTTTGAATCTCCGTTTCTCCATTACGTCTTTGAAGTGTCCATCTGTTGAGCAGCTGTGTCCCTCTGAAGGACCTTTCCTTCTGTCCTCTCCTTGTCCCAAACATTTAGCCTTTCCTTGGAGATTTAGTATCAACTCGGGCCTTCTTTGTCTCGTCAGAACCTGGCTCATACTTCACCCACGATGCACCTTGACTCAACGTTGCGATCCTTGCGCAGACACGAGGAGGCTGCAGAGGTCGACTCGTGTGACTCTGATGAGTAAAAGAACACGAGAATCAGCTCATTTTACCCCCCGTGGCGCTTTCAAAATAAAACTCTCTTAGTTGATGACTTTCCAAAAGTGTGTTTATTAATCATCTAGTGATTAATTATTTTATTATCCAAAATGAATGTTGTACTTTTGCTGAGTAAACCACATAATCTGAATTTTAAATTGTTATTTTGTGAAATCTTTCAAATAGATTAAAACTTCATTGCTTCTAGAAATGCTGTTTCCACGACTGATGATGCAGCAGGTGGTAAAAATGAGCCAACAGCAACCGTGAAATAATCCAGACATGAAACACTAACATGTTCAACAAGTCCTCCAACAAGACTACACACACGTGTCCTCGTCAGGAGGACATCTGTCTCAGCCTCACCTGCCTGATCACCTCACCACCTGTTCCTCATCCACCAATCAAGCCCCGCTCCACCACCCTTCAGTCTGTTATGGTCAAATCTCTGCAAGCTTTAGAATCTTTTGTTTAACTTCATCTCCCGCCTGCCACGTCCAGCTCTTTGTCTCCATTTCCTGTTTTTGGACTTCTGCCACCACCGACGCTGCACCGCCTTTGGTTTCCCGTTTCTTTACCTGCGGCTGCACGTTCTCTTCTGTGATCAATAAACTGTTTAAACTGATTCTGGTCTCAGACTGTGTTTGCTCTTCGGGCCTAACAACATCATATGTCAGTGCCACCTCTGTGGTTAAGGTCTGATTAGGTCTGAGACAAAAGGACTTTGTTTTTTTTTTAAGTTGGTCAAGGTTAAAGAAACTGACTTCATGAGATACTGACGCACGAACAGGCATACAGAGCTACAGAGAGTTAAACTGAACTGAACTGTGAACTAAAGGATGTACAAACATCTCTACATCAGTTTATTTGTTCTAACTGAGGATTTTAAAGCGGCGCAGACACTAACTCATCACTCAGTTTCAGTCAACCTTAAAGTTTTAAGGCGGCACAAACAGTTCCTGTTTTACGGCGTAAACATTGAGGAGCTCACATGTTCGAACTGCGCAGTTCTTAAATAAAGCACACACACTTCCTCTCCCTTCACAACGGGGCCGCTTGGGTCCGTGCACTTTGAATCCGTTTCCAAATGGACTGAAACCAAAGCGCGTTAGACACGCTGGGATGCTCTGTGTGGCAGCAGGCGATGACACACCGCGTACTGGAGATGTTGGACGGTTTCGCTCCAGCTTTCTGGCGTTTGTTGTCCAACTTGTCTCGTCCCTGTTCTCCCCAATTTCCTTTTCTCTTTATCTCTGCTGCCTTCTCTCTGTGTCCTGATTTTTTTTCAGTTCTTCTCTTTCATTTCAAAGTGCTTCACTGGCATCAGACGTGTCTTCCACTGCCAGAGCCTCTTGTCTCACATTGCCTCTCTAACCCTCTGTGTGTGCGTTGAACCACAATCCTCGTTAATCCCACTAGTAATGGTGTGTATTGGGAGAGGTATCAAACATGGCCACTGGGGTTGGCTCTTTGGCCGAGTTATAGCCATGAAAAGCAAGGATTCAACAGCATGTGTCTCACGGCTCATCAGAGCCTCTGATTTCTAATTAGACACAAATGAACAATGTTCATATGTGTCTAATATTACTATAGACATGAATAATATGAAGCTGAGAAATGAATACAGAAAATAATCCTCAAAGAACTCAATTTGCTGCATGAACATAACTCAGTAATGTATTTTAAGAAAGCTCCAGTAGCCGAGAATGTGACTGCTGCTGACCTACATGAAGGAGCCGTGCCGTCTCCTGTAGGGCACGTTTGACTGCTCGATAAGTGGACCTATAATTTGTCGACATTAAACATCCGAGGTTATCATCCATATTTATCTGGTTCAGTGTGTCAGCTTCACACACTTCAATCAGAGACAGAATCTGTGCACCAGCTGTGTCGAAAAAAAAGATGCATTTTAATGTGTTTTAAATTAAAGATATGAGGCAGATGTGTGTGATTTGAGGAATAAACAGTACAGCCAGCGATTTTCCGGTCCATCTATGTTCCAAACCTTGCCTAAGGTCGTGAGCTTTGGGTAGCGATCAAACGAATGAGATCACGCATACAAGTGGCCGCAATGAGCTTCCTCATTCACAGAGGTGGTTCGGGCGTCTGATTAGAAGCCTCCTGGGTGCCTTCCTTTGCTGGTGTGACGGGAACATCCAACTGGGAGGAGACCCAGAACCCGCTGGAGGGACTATATAGCCCATCTAACCTGGGAATGAGCTGGAATGCAATGCTGGGGGGAACGGACATCTGGAGCGCCCTGCTAAACCTGAACGAGAGTTTACTTCAATACCGCTGACTGCGAGCTGGATCGTTGCTGTAGTTTATGTGCTTTGGATGGAGATTAAAGGCAACATCGAAAGTTTGTTTCTGTTTCCGCAAAGTTTGTCAGTGTTTACTGACTTTATTAGACAGATTGTAAGGTAGGTGTATCATATTTGGTCAATACTGTATGTAGGTGTGTTCTTAAAATGAGAGTTTGAAGGTGTTTTCCTTGTTGGGAGGTCAATATTTTTAGGGAGTACTTCTGTAAAGAGTTTTGCTCTGTATGCCTGAAGTAAGACTCAATACAGCGTGTAGGAGAGGTTAGACTTTTTTAGACATGTCAGATTCCAGTTGTGTTTATAAAAGGCCGAGAAAGTTAGACCTGTTTCAACAAAGCAGGAACATTATAAAGGTGAGTCGACTTTTTACCACCTACTGCTCTGCCTGCGGGACGCAAACACTCTGAAAACTATGAAATAATATAAAGTAATATGACGACTGACGGAAGGAGAGAGCAGCAGTGCTGCAGCCGGTTAATGAGGCCATTATCCTGCAAACCCCCAATAGTCCAAAAAAAAAGTCCCATTGGACTGAAGGTCCATTTGTCCGACATCCCGTTATCCTGAAAACAAACGCTGATTGCTCTGAAGAACCATTACTCCCAAAATACCAACCCAGTATCGGACAAAAGGCAGTTCTGGTATTTTCAGCGTCCTAAAAGAGGCGAAACGTGACACTGACGAAGAATTCTCTGCTGCATCTGGTTAGATTTTCAAAATAAAGCTCAGGTGATGAGCTTGGGTGATGATTTGGTTCCGACACTGGGAATTCTTCTGTGACAGTGAAAAGTCATTTGGACCACGAACACGTCCGGCGGTCATTGACCTCAACTGCAGAGCTTGTTTTTTTCTGATAACGGGCTTTGGACTCGATGGGACTATTGTGGTTTGGAAATAATTGTGCATCACAACAATAGCATGGCACCATCATCATCAGCACCACCTGTCTCCGTCCACGTGAACGCTGCTTTAATCCTCGATTGTACAGAATCAACACTGAACTCAGGTTGTGGATTTAATTCAAATATAAACTGAATCTTGGAGTTCTTTCGAGTTCTTTCTCTCGAGGCTGAACTTTGGATGTAGTAGAAGTGGACTCTTTTTGTCCAGACAGTGCAGGAATGATGGGAACTCTCAAGGGGGAAGTTCTGCATCAAGCCCGCCTCGCACCAGCAACACGTTCACCTGATGTTGACAGATTGCCACTGCCTTTTTTTTTTTTTTTTTTTTACCCTGCCAGCCTTCCACATTTCCCAGCATGCTCTACTGAGGATGTAGCCAGTAGTTGACCCAGAGCTTTCCTCTAAGTCTCTGAGGGATCAGCGAGTGTGTGTGTGGGTGGCCTAAACAGCAGTGTGCCGCCGGTCTGCCTCGAGTTGCAGGTGATGGCTCACCATCTGCTGGCTTCCTGCCTCACAAAAAAAGCTCTGCTTCGCATCAGACATGAGCGGATATCACACACTCTGCTTAAACCTGTCAGCCTCGGAGCCAATTAGCTGCCCGTGTGAGAAATTCCACGTGTGACCCGGTGGAATTGGAAGCAGTGTCGAGTGTGTGTGAGCTCTTCATGTATAAGTCGCTGTGAGGAACGTTCGTCCATGTCTGACTGAAATGTTACACAGATGCATTCAAGCTGTCACTGGCTGATTGTGTGGATCTATTTCTGTCTATGTGTGTGTGTGTGTGTGTGTGTGTGTGTGTGTGAGGATCACCTCGCACTGGGAGGTGTGACTGATTCAACTAGACAATGACACTCATGTTGTAACAAGTTAATTTTCTCACCTGACCCAAATGAAATGATTGTTGACCATATAATTATGCTCACTGACAGACTTGTTTGTGTGTGTGTGTCTGTGTGTGTGTTTAAATTAGCTAACGATGGTAAACGACTGTTAAATGAAGCGGAAAATGACCGTCTCTTCCTGTTGCTTACATGAATGTATCCAAATACTAAAGCCTGTATTTCCACCAGTAATTATTTTTGCCTTTAAGGTCTAATCTAGTTCATTCACACTCTTTATTCGAGTGTATTAAACCACGTGCAGGCACGTCGGGTCAGATTACTTTGAAATGTCACTGAATACAAATGACTTGGCAATTTGTGTCATTAGTAATGAAACACATTGGATTACTGTATTCCAAGAAATGTATTCTGATCCAAATACTTTGGGCTTACTTAAAAATCAAACATTAAAAATATGCCATGACCAACATTGAATCAATGTTGATGCATCAATGAAACTGTCATTGAATCGGCATTGAAATATAACACTGATTGTTCATCAGGTTTGCACCCTGAAATAAATAAAGTTATTTCAATGATGGAAAATAGATGAAGGCAAACATAAAATCAATGTTAGATCAACTTAAAATCAATCGCTGTTTAACATTGAACCAACACTGAAATAACATTGATTCAATGTTTCCCTTCTCAGCATTGATTCAATGTAATCTACCCTTGAATATTCAGCCTGATTCTGGTGGAATCTCCGCATTGAATCGATGTCGCCGTTTGGCTGCTGCTGCTTCAATCTTCCATCAGCATTGATTGGTGACGCTGTCTTTTAAGTTACAATACATGGATCAAAGGAAGGCCACAATAATTACATCATTTATTTAAAAAATACATTTCCACATATTTAATGAACAAAGTGTCCGACAGGACGCTCAGCACGGAGACTTTCAGAGATAGCAGAGCAGGAAATGAGCTGCCATGAAAGTAAGAGAAAAGTAATGAATGCATATTAATTCAGTCTCACAGACAAACATTTAAATTGCTCATTGTTTGACTTACATTTATATCAGTGCCTCCCCCACCGAACACACACACACACACACACTCAAACGCAGGTGGGCTGCATAAATAGGAGACATTTTAATAACAAAGATATTGCCTTTAATTCAAAATGTTAAGTGTGCTGCCATTCGTCAGAGACAGAGCTAATGACCTGCCCCACAATGGAGATGAAAACATGAACACGGAGCGGACAGGAGGAGAAGAAAGGGAAGATAAATAGATGGAGGCAAGAAGAAATGAAAGAAGAGAGACAAAGGTCTGGAAAGAAACCAGAGCAGAGACAGACTGAGCAAAAAATAAGAGAGAAATAAAATAATCTGACACAAAGAGAGAATCCAAGAAAAGACACGGAGACAAAGAGAGACAGCGACAACAGGATTTGCATTCAAGCTCTGTCAGACTCTTCTTTCAGCCTATTAATTAAAGCCCATTCTGATTGTTCTAAAAATGAACCAGCCAGCCGGCAGACAGCCTCACACATCATTAAGTCTCTGATTACATCTACAGCGAGTACACCGCTTTTTAAAAAAGGAAACAGAAATGATTACAGCCGCGGCGAGTATACCGCTTTTTTTAAAAAGAGGAAACAGAAATGATTACAGCCGCGGCGAGTATACCGCTTTTTTTAAAAAGAGGAAACAGAAATGATTACAGCCGCGGCGATTAAATAAGGCAGAAATCATCGCATGTGCTGTCAAGTCAACAGCTATTACACGGGCCTGAAAAAACAGTGACAGTGATGCTGATTTGTTCTCTGATATCACGGAGAGAGACGGTGAGAAATGAGGGAGGCAGGGAAGAGAAGGCGGGCATGAAGGATGAGAGACATGAAGCCAAGCACCACAAAGAGAGACACAGATTTGGAAGAGAGAATCAAAAGGCCTAACAAGCCAACAAAATGCGATAGACAATTAGCTTTCCATGAATTCTCAACAACTGTGAGTGTCTTTTTATTCTCTGCATGAAACGAGACCGGAGACACAGATCTCTCTACGAGCCAACGCCGGCCCGCTAATTAAGCGGCGCAGGCCGAGCTCTGGAGTGCTGTTCTCCCATGCCATCTTTGTTTCTTGGAGCCTTTGGAAACAAATGTGCTCTCTGTAGCTCGTTATTCAAGAGAGAGAATTCATTCATGAACCAGAATCAAGAAAACAACATCACATTTTGGCCCTGAGACTAAACAGGGCTGTTGCTCGTGTCTTGTTACAAGTTTGCCTGCACGAGAATCCAAGAAATGAAATGATAGAGCTGAAACAAGAAGCAGAGAAGATTCAGATTCAGGTGAAGAGTCTGCACGCGAGTTAACGTCAGGGAAAGACTTTGGTTAAATGCTTCTTAATAAAAAACAGAGCACGATCAGGTCTGTTGATTTTCCAGACTTCATCTTGTAATCTTTAATTTCAGACGGTGCACCTCCGTGTTTGTCCGTCTTCAGGACTCTCAGAGACAGACACAGTGCTTCACACTAGATACCAGTTCTGGTTTCTTTGGGTGTCAGCTACCGTCGCAAATTTATATGCAATGACAAACTAATGGAGACGCCATCAGTTTGTGAGATCAAGTGTCCGCTCGTCCTTTGGACTCGAGCCATGCAGTGTAAATAAATCCCAAAGTTTCTCTGTTTGACGTGTCGGTAAACTTCCTGAGCCGTGGCGCAGCGAGAGCTGAAGGTGTTGAAGGTCAAAGCGGCTCCGCGTCCTGGTTATAATGTAATTCACATGGCCACATGCACACACACACACACACACACACACACGTGTGCGTGTGCATTAGAGAGCGAGCAGCGGTGTGTCAGAGTGTGTCACAGAGGAACCAATAAATGGAAACTTTGATGGCTCAGACCACAGGAGACACACACACACAGGACTTCAAAGACGCTCACCTGCCACTGCTCACACTCGTGTGTGTGTGTGTGTGTGTGTGTGTGAGTGTGTGTGTGCACGCTGAGAAGAGGAAAAGCATTGATCCGGAGAGGATAGGTATGGTGGGATGAGAGGAGAAGATGGAGGGGAGGGAGGGGAGAGATCTGAACCTCGGCCACAGCTGAGATAACGTCGGCTCTGAATCCACATGAAGAGGCGGTGAGAAGAAGCTCACTGAAGGTCTGACGTACAAAATATAAAGAAGAGCTATAAGTGATGAAATCTCATTAATCCTCATAAAGCAGCAGAAATACTAAATTATTCAAACTCATCTCAAACACTGAAAACAAACGACGCTGCAGTCCTGATCGCAGACATCAAGTGAACCGATATCACCGACTCTTCTACTTTTGAAAGACGCTGCGTCGTGCCGCACAGACAACAACAGACAGAAAGGAAACAGTGTATTGTCGTCACACTTTCTCATGGTAGAAACACTTAAACCAGGATCTGAATCTGAGCATATGAACAAAGTCTGGTGGGCAAACGTCTCTGAGACGCTTCTGTTGTTGGTATGAAGCCATGTGGACAGAAAGCACACGTCTCTGACGCTGAATCCACCATCTGCACCATCCAGCGACCCGTCGTCAGAGCGGGGGAGACGAGACAGACTGATAATTATCAAGACATTTGGTATGGGACAGCAAGCAGAAGCAGAGAAACTGAATCTCAACTTCTGTACAATAAAAAACTGTAATAAAAGTCCGTGGACTCTGGCTGGGCAGTAATTGAGGTTCAAAGAGAGAAAGTAGAGAGAGAGCGAGATCCTGAGAGGTCACGGTGTAAACTTAGCAAAAAGGAGTGAGCAAGACTCTGCAGTCACACTCCTGCATTAGATTTATGTGTGTGTAGGTGTAGGTGTGTGTGTGTGTCTGGGCCTGTGTGCGGTCGA
Organism: Nibea albiflora; assembly: GCA_014281875.1. NCBI lineage: Eukaryota > Metazoa > Chordata > Actinopteri > Sciaenidae > Nibea > Nibea albiflora. The sequence continues at coordinate 42,834 of CM024797.1, forward strand.
TAACACATGACCTGACACAAAGCCATATCCCTCTGTGACTAACAACAAAGACAGGTAGAGGAGGAAGCTGAGAGGGCAGGAGGAGGAGGAGGAGGAGGAGGAGAGAAAATGTGAGAAGTGGCAAAAGGAGAGAATGAAGAGGAAGAGTAAAGAGAAGAGAAGAGAAGAGAAGAGAAGAGAAGAGAAGAGAAGAGAAGAGAAGCGGAGAGAAGCGAGAGGAGAGAGGGGATGTGAGAGCAATTTTGATAACAAATGACCTGCCACAGAGTCCACAGACCTGTAGCAGGGACTGTTGGAGGCAGAGAGACTTTGGACAGTGGCTATTATCACTTCAAAGCCTCACCGGGGAGTTGGAAAGTTCTCATTGACTTGAGTAAGGTAAAGATAGAGCAGTATTTCTTCTCCAAGCAGTAAGTGCTGCAGAGCACAGGCTTCTCCTCTCGCCATTTAGCCCATGTGACACAAGAAAACAGCACAAAACATGGAACGGCACTAAAGCAGCTACGACTTAAAGGTCCAGTGTGTCAGATGTTCAGAAGCGATGGAGAGGATCTCATGATGTCGGGTTAGCACGAGCTTCGGGGGAAGTTCGGAGTAGGGTTGCTGCTCATGTCGGCAGCTGAGGTGGTTTGGGCACCTGATTAGGATGGAGGGACTACGGGGTCCATCTAACCCGGGTATGCCCCAGCTTCCCCTGGAGGACCTGCAAAGCATTGCTGGAGAGAAGGACCTCTGGAGCGCCCTGCTGCCACTGCAAGCCGACACAGATAAACAGAACCTGGACGGATACCGAGGAGTTTCACGGAGCAGCTTTAGCGTCACCGTACAGCTCGCACTGGCAGGGAATGTTGGCACATGAAGAATAGCTGCATTTGAATGTAGCTCACAGGAAACGGGGCTGTGATCTGGTACAGGAAGAATTTACTCCTCATTAAAGTTTAATTAGAGTTAAATCGCTTTAATTTGAACAAGTTAACATTCCAGTGACCTGGGAGCCGGGACTATGTGTGAGATATGCGTACGTGGCTGATCTGGTTCTTTTTAATCACATTCCACATTGGTGGGTAAGTTTAGAGACTAACACTTGGATTGGAGATCGCAGAGCGAAGAGTCCTCACGAGTAAAGAAGTATTTTTTCCTGTGTACACGGGCGTGCGTGCTCTGTCTTTCATGTTTCATTTGCCTTCACTGAGTTCACTTAGTTACAGAAATTGTGCTAATAAGTCACATCAAAGCAGCGGCGTTAGATGTGTGTGCTGATTACTCATCGGATCAGAGAGAAAAATGTCTGAGGGAAAATGCAAAGTTTGTAATTCCTCAAACTCTCAGAATTGACGACGCCGTTAGAGCGTGAAGCTGGTGTGAATGTGTCTGTGCGACTCGTTCTAATGGTAATGCAACAATGATTCTCACTGGCAGTAATTTGTCGTCTTCAGTCTGTCGCTTCAGCCCTCTAATAGCAGCAAAAACAACTTGTAAACAAATCTGAAAAGTGTAATCCCTCATTAGAGGAAACGGCAAACAGACAGTGAATGTGTCTTTCCTCCATCCGTACGTAAACATCATTTGTGGATGTATTTACAACATTTCTCAGGCTGCGGGTGAAATAAATATATAAAAGAACAAAGGGGAGCGCTAATGTTTGCTGCACTCACTCAGAGAAGAGAAAGATGAGACAGTCAGGCAGCTATATAAATTATGAAGATGTGTTTTTAAACCTGAACGTGTCGCCCACGTGCTGTGAAAGGCGTTACTGTTCCTTATTTTTATTGCTGATATCTGTCATCAGTCTCATGATGTTTCATGAATGGGCAGGCGGTTGGTGTGGTCGTCATCATCGGTCCACAAACTTGTTAATCCTGCAGCATTTCATCGCTCACGACCACCGACTGGCACCGCGTCTCCTGCTCCATGTGGAGATAGTTCAGCGGACCGAGGGGATTGGTCCGGCTTCTGAAGTCTTGCAGGTGTTGTATCGATCCACTGCGTGAAGAAGAGAAGAAGGCTTCACCTATCAGCTGGTCATGAGCGTTGGGAAGTGACCGAAAGAATGAGATCGCGGACACAAGCTGCCAGAGTGAGCTTCTTCTGCGGGGTGTCCGGATGCAGCCGTCAGAGACGGGATGAAGAGCTCAGACATCCGGAGGGAGCTCGGACTAGCTGCTGCTCCTTCGCCTGAGAATGAGCTGGAGCTCCTCCTGGACGGCTTCCTGTGGAGGTGGAAGACGCCCCACACTGGAGGGAGAGGAGCGGGATTGTGGTGCTGGGGATGTCTGGAACACTCTGCTGGAAGGAAACAGATGGACGGGCAGTTAGCAAAAATCTTAACGAACAATGTTTCGACATGAGAGGTTAACGGGGATGAACCTCAACTCTCAAACTGAATGGACATCAGAGGGCCGCAGATTTCATGTGTGTCAAAGTTCAGTCAGATTGAGCTCAAATCGGTGACTGCTCCATCACACCCACTCCGGTGTTTTGAGGTCGAGGTAACAAAACGTATCTGCCTTCCCTGAAAAGGAGCTGATGTTTTTTAAGCAGAGTGATCACAGACTGTAAGGAGCAGTGCTGTGGTTTGCAGTCTGGCCATGTAACATCTCACTAAACAGGGCGATGGCACGTCACTAGAATAATGTTTCCTCCACTTCCAAGCACGGTGAAATAACAGAAACTAAGTGGCACTGTGCCCGTTTGAGCCAGGTGGGAGTTTGAGGCCGACATGTGAGTGTAAAAAACACCAGTGTAAATAATAAAACTGAGGACGGCTGGATTAGATTTTCAGGGTGCTGGTGTTGTGCACGCAGGATCACATGATGTATTACACAGAGTTATTTTTACTGCGCAGAAATCTCGGCTGTGAAAACAGACTGTTACCAACAACACACACACACACACACACACACACACACAGCTAGTAGCAGCTGAATAGTGAGCTGGCTCTGACAGTGCTTTAATGGCTGTGAAAAGATTACAGTGATTTCAAGTTAACCACAGACTCCTCGCTGATATGGAACAAGTGGCATGCTAGGATGGATAAATGGAAATTGTTATAAATAATGCCGCGTTCCAGACTCAGAATATGTCCGACAAACTACAGGAAGAAGGAACAAGTGAAATGCTTCTCAAAGACGGAGGCGTGACGTCCAGCACACGCTGCAGCATATAATCAGGAATATTTAGATACTTTTAAACGTGCTGCAAAATGAAATGTATCACGTGCGTACACGACCGTCCGTCAGCCTCCGTCTCGGGCAGTGAGAGCCGGTTACAGTCCTGCTGTTGATCATGTGATGAAATGTTGCAACCCGCATTGTAACGACAGACAACAGTAACGCTGGACGTAGGCGGCGTCTTTGGTGAACTGACCACCGGAAAACAGACAGACGGCTCCGTTTACTGATGCTGACTGTGTGATGTGATCTGAGTATAACGTCTCCTTCCACCATGCAGGAGATAAGATTGTAAACTCAGTTTTATGTTTCCAGTTCTGGTTATTGATAACAACGTAAACAAAGCTTTATTTTCTGTGTTAGAAAGTTTTGGAGCACTTTTCTGCCAACATGCAACATTCACGTCTGTTTCCTGGGGTCAGTTTTCTTTCTTCTACATCCAACTATTGCTGCTTTACAGCATCCTCGTCTGTTTCTGTGTTTTCAGGCTTGTTTTCTTTTTAAAGGGGATTATTGAACTTTGTTGTTTTTTTTTTGGCCAGAAATCCAAGAAAGTGAATTTTGTCTCACGCCCTGGGACCAGAGTCATTAAAAGTTTTAATTCTAAGGGTCATAAACTTTTGTCAGCTGATGACTCAAGCTGAGTATATTTAATCTCGCCCTATGACCCAGGCTCATTAAAAACACGCAGCTCTTCTTGTCTGACGATAATCTGCACTGGAGAGTTAGAAACAATAGATCAAACGTGGACACGTGGGGCCAAGTGAGAGAAACATGGTGCTGAGGTTACATTCTCTATGTGCCTGAAATATACAGACGAAACATCTCACAGGATGAAATCTTCCCCCGCTGTGTTTATTAGCTGCAACAAACTCATAATAGACCAACAGATGCAATAAAAACATAACAGTGCACGCTGTAGAAGATTTCATTTGCTGCAAACTTTTTATTTTGACCTCCTGAAGGTCAACACGCTTTATGTGTCATGACAAAACATGCAGACATTTTCTGATGTGTCGTGATGACTCGGTCATGCAGTGATGTCCAGCTATAATCTGTTTATTCTTCCTCCGTCTCTTCCGTCTCCGCCTTGTTTCCTAAACAACTTCTTCTGCAAATCTCCATATACCATATAGTGAACATTTTGTCCTCAGGTTTGATGTTAGAAGGAGGAAAAATGGGCAAGCGTAAGGATTTGAGCAGGCTTTGACACGAGGCTAGACGGCCGGGTCAAAGCACAGAGCTGCAGCCCGTTTTGGGATGTTCCCAACCTGCAGTGGTCAGCACCCTTCAAAAGCGGTCCAAGGAAGGAAAAGCGGTGAACCAGCGACAGGCTCACGGGTGGCCGGCGGGCCAGCCTTCGCTTCCCATGAGCATCAGGCGAGTTTCTATGATATAAACCAGGAAAATGACCAAATCTGAGTCTGGCGGGCTAAAAGCTTCTGAAACGCTGAAAATCTGCAACGACAGACGTTTTTGGGGTAACGTCTTGATGCAGATATAACACACCTTCAGAGGTCGGGTGGAGTTCATGCCTCGACGGGTCAGGCCTGTTTGGGTGGCAAAGGGACGGACACAGTATCAGGCAGGTTTTCTGTCACTCCAGTTAATTCTGTAAATTTAGTCCACTCTAGTATTTTCTGTATCTCTCTCATTCTTTGTTTCCTCTCCTCCATCTCACTCCGTCTCTCCCTCTTTCCATCAACAGTGCCTCCAAATAGACTGCAGAGTGGATTAATGATCTACTGGCTTAATATCGTGTGTGTGAGATGATGTCTGTGAGTAAGTGAGTGAGTGAGTGAGTGTGTATGAATGCCATCCTTGGTCTGGCATTAACAGTTCATGTGGGAGTTGATATTAGTCTGGCTTGACAACAGCTATCTGTTTTATAGACACACACGCAGAAAAGGCCGACAGGAATCGGGACGACAAGACGGCACCGAGTTGGTGATTTGTTAAAAACGCTCAACAGGATCGAGTTTAAGTCATAAATTCATTTATGACTCCATCCTGCGAGTGTCGGGGCTACGTTAACCGTCCAAAGTGAATTAAGAGAACAATTAATTAGCAGACTATCCTACTCTGCCAATAAGGTTGTGTTTTTTCTCCCACGTGTTCATTAACGTGATCTCTCTCAGATTTTAATGATGGTGAGAAGTTTCACCACGAGCCGAGACGGAAATGATCGACCTATCCAGTGACTGTGTTACTGTGGGTATGCAGAGGAAGACCCAGATGCAAATCCACATACTTAGGCGGAGGTTGGCGGGGTGGCTGGAGAGGTGAGGTGCACACCGGACAGTCTGGCAGCCAATCACAGGCCTCACCTGCGATCCTACAGGCAATTTAGAGTCGCCAATTAACCTGCATGTATTTGGACATGGAAGGAAGCTGGAGTACCCGGAGGAAACCCACAAACGCACGAGAACATGCAAATTACACGTAGGAATGCCCCCAGCCGGACTCGGCCTGTTTACCTGTGAGAGAACAGCCAGTCAGCCACCTGCAGCCGCGTGTTTGCAGCGTTAACGTAACATTATGCAGCCAAGATGAAAAAATAAAAACCATCTACTTCCTCTGTGTGTATCTGTGTGTGTGTGTGTTTCTGTTTTAAATATACCGCTACATTTCCGACTATTTTGTTTTGGTTCCTCTGCGTGTGATGGGGAATCATCTGCATCCTGTGTGTGTGTGTTGTGTGTGTGTGTGTTTTCACAGCATCTGCATTTAGTTGCAGGTCATTTTATATTCATGTCTAATTCCAGTTGTACATAATTGAGCGGCAGAGGCAGCGCGGCAGAGTTAAGGCCAGCGATGTTCACAAACACAAACCTGATGAATTTTACAACACTTCGCAGCACTTTGCTGTGTTTTACAGCGTGCGCGCTGACACGCATGGCTGCCCAGGGATACGCTCACTCCTGCTGTCCTACTTCTGCTTCTAATTCTCCTCCTCCTCCTCCTCCTCCTCCTCCTCCTCCTCCTCCTCTCTCTCTTCTCATTGTTCGGTTCCTCTCTCCTCCTCTTCGTCACCTTCCTGTCTGTCAAACTGCCTCTCTCATCGTCTCCAGCCGTGTCTTGCTCTCTCGTCATCCGTCTCCAGATGTTTCCTTTTTATTTATTCGCTGAGAACAGTGCATGCTAATTTCAGCACCTGTCTTTAAAATATAATATTGTGTAACTTTATTCATCGACTGCTGATTTTTCTTTGTAGGTTAGCCTCCGGCTACAGGATATGTCACGCATATTAAACTTATCTCACCTCATCAGCTTGTCTGAGCTGATCCGTGCAGAGACAGTTCAGACAGCATCAAGAAGAAGGAGCCCTGTAACTCTAATCAAGGACACAAACATATTGTCAGCTGCAGATAACTACAGCGGCTGGAAATCTAGTCCGGTCTACTGTCAGCTGCTGTCAGACGGAGGTGTTGAGAGATGGGCAGCACAGATACTAAGCCGTTTCATCAAACGGTATCAGATACCGGAGCAGACATTTTGCAGAGAGACAAACGTTACAAGCACTCAGTGATGATGGGAACGGACAGGGACGTTTCTTACTGGTGGAGTCAGGATGAAGATTAGATGAGCTCAGCATCAGAACACAGCACAAAAGAGAGAAACGCAGTGAAAGTTTAGGAGCTTTGGCTCACGGATGACCTTGAGTTCGGTTCATGAACATGCAGCATAAAACTGACAATTTTATTTTTCTACACCGTGATCGCAGAGTGGACGAATGTTGCTGAAATAGAACAGAAAATTCACACATCAGCTGGACGCATTTTAAAATGGATCCTGGATACAAAAACAACATTTGAAGCAACAATGTCTAGAATTTTTGTGGAAGGTATTTTTGTTGTACCCAACAAGTCGGTCCCAGATTGACTCTTCTGGCTCTCTTCTCAGCCCGGTTACATTGCCTGCTTGCCCAGCTCCTGTTCTAGCACGACACCGGCTCTGCGTCACCCAGGACCCGGTCCTGAAAATCTCCAAAACCTGTGACCCTCACAGTCCAGACAGCCTTGCTAACAAACTGAGCTAACAGCAGCTACAGTTGTTGTTACTTCACTGTCCTGCAGGAAACTCTGTAAATCACAGAGAGGTGAAATAGGATAATTAAAAAAGAAAAAAGAAATCAAAATGATTGCTAATCATCCTGTGTGACGTGTTTTAAGCCTGAAGTTGGATAATAGCAGCCACCCGTTATACAGCGTGCAGATGTGTCATGGAAGAAATGTTACACTGAGCTCGTTAGTCAAAGGTTAGTTGACCTGTGGGCCAATCAGAAAACATGTAGCGTTTATTTCAAGTCTCGGGGAATAAAAACGAAAAGGCGGTTCTTGTGGGCTGTGGAGGTCAAGAAAGTGTCGGAGCTGCTGTTGATGTACGATCACAGCTCAGCCCGTCGTGTCTGCGGGTTTAATGTACGTATGTGTTGAGTATGTGTGGGAGAGTGCATGAATGTGTTATATCAGTCCACAGCACTTCCCACCATCTACGCTCTCTCGCCTTCTTTCTCGTCTGTCTTAATCAATAAAGGTAAATTATCTGTGTCAGACATTTTAATGCTGGTTGGTCTTCAAATAGCATTAAATGATAGAATCATCAGAAATTAGGTTTCATCTATGACGTCATGTTTTTAAACAATACCCGCCGCGGTTCAGAAGGTGGCAGTAATCCACCCAGAAGCAGTTTGCATGCCCGGCGATGACCGATCTAAAACCAGCTGATCAAACTCTCGTTAAGTTTAAGAAAAACTACTTCAGGTATCAGGAAAGTTTCAAGTGAAAACTGTATTAAATACAAATTTCTAGTCTTTCACATCACATCAGCTTCAACGCTGCGTCTAGACTGGCCGTCGAGGGCGCTGCCATGGCCTCGTCTCTCTCTCTCGGATTATTAGCGGCGGTGGCTAACAGGGCAGAGAATGGAGTAGCCCCACAGCAATCTAGCAGTGGTGAATTGAAATGCCAAGCCAACCAATTATGTTGTCAGCACACACAGTGACGAGAGCGCACTACTGCACCACTGTGATCATTTTAGTCTGAGACACACACACACACACACACACACACACACACACACACACACACACACCAGCCCAGAGCCTGATAAATAAAGCTCATCTCTTCTCAGCGGCTCATTGCCCCGTCAGGCCAAATAAGGAGCCCTCATTTCCACTCAGTGATACACACACACACACACACACACACACACACACACACACACACACACACACAAACACACACCACACACACACACACACACACACACACACACACACACACACGTGCACAACACAATAAGAAATATTACATTTGGACGATGAGGAGAGTCGCTGCTTTCTAGACCTGTGAAACAAAACAAACACACACACACACACACACACACGCTGAGCCATTACATTAGTGGAGAGAGATGCAGCATGGGATACATGTGACACGACGATTAGTCAATCCTGTACCCACAATGCTCTGGAGTGGAGAAGGCAATCTCAAGTTCCAGATGATTGGGAATTGTGTGTTTGTGTGTGTGTGTGTGTGTGTGTGTGTGTGTGTGTTTAAAAAAGAGGAAGATAGAGGACGAGTGTGTGTGTTTGCACAAATGTCTGTTTTGTAATCTGTGTCATTTAACAGAAGCAAATGTCTTAAGTCTATTTTGTGTGTCTGTGTGTTTTCCCTAGTGTGTGTGTGTGTGTGTGTGTGTGTGTGTGTGTGTGTGTGTGTGTGTGTGTGTGTGTGTTGGACCGTGGTTAATGGCTATACATTAGCACCCCGGGAGTTCAGTAAAAGGCTGGATGTTTGTCTAAAAATCGAGTCGGCCTCCCGACGCGGGTCAAGTGAACACACTGTGAAAGCCGGACTGAGAGAAGCGAGATGCGTCGATTGAAAGCAGAGGTGTTACTTCAAACGGCAGATCTGCTCTGCTCTGGAGTGCTGATGGAGAAATGCTGTGGGTGTGTGGGAGAACACTGACATGAAGGAACATGTGAAGGTATGTGAGAGCCTACGAGAAGAAAGCTCCTCAGTGGGCGACGCTCTGCCTTTTTCATCCACTGTTTACTGAATTATGCAGTTTTCCCCACCGTCTGTCTTCGCTGGTGTAACCACACAACTGGCTGTTTGTTCAAATTCACATTGTACTGATAAAATAATGCAAACGCTTCCTGTCCAGCCTCATTAACAGAGGTGAAAGTAAAAACAGCGGGGCGCTCCAGGGTGTGAAGCAGCAGGAGTCAGTTCTGATTTCAGGAGGTCCGGAAAGAGAAAAAAGCTCCCGTTCAGGTTCTGCAGCATCGCCGTCTTTAAGATGCAGTATAATTTATTCATTTTACATATACTGGAGCAACACTGGTCATCAACATCTGCACTGTGTGAAGGCAGCGACTCAGATCTAACAAAGAAAGCTAGAATTCAAGATATTGGCTAACGTGGCTGCAATCTTCAGGAGTAAAAGTCGGTTTTTGACCTCTGCTGCAGAACCTGTCTCTATAATTCACTAAAGCACCTGGGAGTGCCGATCATTTTAAAACCGTTCCCAGTGTAACAAAAGATTTATATGTCACACATTTGGTGTCAGATTAAAGAGGAAGTTCTCAGTGAACTCAGCCAAAGAGGGCAAAATAGGCCGTCGCTTATTGGGAACTTCATCCCCGTTATTTGGGGTCAGAATCAAAAGTAAGCACGCCAGAGATGTGAGTAACTACAGCTCAGTGTATGGAGTAAGCAGTATGTGGAGACTGTGGCTGATATTTAACACCAATGGAGAAAAGATGAGATGTAATAAACCCAAAAGGACTTTCCAAGCAGCCGGTTCTCGTATATTGTATATTGCTGTTGCTTGGCCGGGCCTTCAGTTCTCTTATGTAACCCAGATAAAACTTTAGCAGCACCCATATGGCCCGTGTACATTTAAAGCTCGGAAAAGCATCAAACAATAGCGAGCACCAGAGCAAATGGATCTTAAACTGTCAACAAAGTAACAGCCTAAAGTCTAATGGCTGTCTATAAATGTCGCTGTGGATGTGTCTGTATTCATAGAGGCAGTTATCAGCTGTTAGATGTGCTCTGCCTCTCAGAGCCTCGCTCGCTCCGAGCCACTCTCCGAGCCGTAAGTGGTCCTGATGCTTCTATATTGATACCCACCTGTTGTCGGCCACTTCAGTCACCTCTTTCCGATGAAATATGGATACATGCCTCGCTCTGAAAGTGTCCCTCATGCCTATTTATTGATGATCCCAGGAGTTGTCAGGTAGTAGCTGGCTCTCCCTTTGCTCCACTGTTTTCCTGTTTTATTAACTATGTGTGTGATAAAATATGGATGCACGTCCTTTCTCTTTCCGTCTCATTCTTTTTTGCCACTTACCGGTTGTTTTAGCTGCGTCCCTCTGATGAAATATGAATGCACGTCTTCTCTCTTTCTCTTGCTCTGCTATGAAATATAGATATGTGTCCCCTCTTGGAGCAGTGAATGCAAAATGTTATCTATCCATTACAGGGGGAAATTACGCCTGTCCTCTTTAAGTACCAGGAATTATATGCGGTTTTTTGACTCAACTACAAGTATGCATCATCTGACCAAGTGAGTTCATGAATCCCCGGGTGCTCTGACCTTCCTAACAGGCGTCCTGAAAGAACTGTCACAGTTTGGGGTAGAGAGCCAAAGGCGGCAGTGCAAGGGGCGTCGCAATCAACCGAATAACCCCGCACCCACAGAGAAGGCGGAGGAGGATAGTTTGTTATCTCGATGCAGCAGTTTAGGCAAGAAGCCAGAGTTAGGAGAACCGTCTGGGACGCACAAAAGACGGTATGTAGATGAGCTGTTCGGATCTGCGGTCAGCCAAAGACTCGGCGGTTCGGGTCAGTGTTAGGTTAGGACAGCCTTCTGGGGAAGGAGTAGGGGGGTCGGATTCACTGCAGACAGAAGATAACATAATAAAGATTTCTCTTAATATTTGATCACCCTCTTCACCTTCTGTCTGTTTGTGGACCTGGAGATGGGAGGAAGCAGGATGTTAGGCTCCACGGGCAGGAGGCGGAGAGGGTCAGGAAGCAGACAGCCTTAATTGCGAAACACATTAATTCATTAAACAGCTACTTGTGGAGAGACACAGCTGAGAGGAAGTATTTGAAATCCTGAAAGAAAGCACGGCGGGTCGGGCCGTCGCAACGCTCATTAAAACCGGGAAAATGTTTCCCTCGGATCTTCTCATCGAAGAGAGACAAAATTCCTGGAGATGATGAGTACACATATATGAAGGTGTGGTGCCAGCATTGGGTGATATTGATGATAAAGACCAGGAAAGTCCATGGAGGAGGACGGGAAGCTCGGGTGGAGGGATGGGTCAAACTCTGGACCCTTCTGAAGAGCCAGTGTTTGAACATGGCTCCACGTTCTCTGTAGATCAGCTGACCATGCACCGGACCTTTAAATGAAACAAGTGAAAGTGGTGTGTACACTGTCTGAATCTTTTGGTTGTGTTGTGAAACTTCTTCGTAGTGAACTTTAGATTATAGCGTTGCTGTTAACGTGAGTGGAAAACAGATTTAATGGACCCCGAGTCCGCCAGAACCCATTTGGTTTTGCATTTCAGAGAAAATGGACGGATATGGAGGGGACGAGAAAAGAAACGTTTTAAATGGGGACACAGAGGATCATAAAAGGCCCCTTTTAGGGCCATCTGCCAATTTGAAGTGTCAGCGGTTTTATTCTGAGCGGCGCGGCAGCGTCTCTCCCCTCTCGGACCTTTTCATCCCTGTTTTGTCGTCTGTCGTTTCTCTCTCTCGCTCAAAGAATGAGAAAGGTGGCGGTAAACGGTATGTATTATTAAAGAGCTATGTGTGTTTCTGCCATAATGGAACAAAGTGACAAAGTGTTTCACAGAGCTATATCTAGATCTCTGTCACTTAAACACACACACACACACATCAAGGCGACATGTAGGGATGACACACACACATGTTTATACACTAGATACAAAGCCTCAGGCTCCAACAAGTGATGGAGTCATGTAAGAAAGAAATCGTTGGGGATGTTTCTACACTCCACTACACACACACAACAAAACTGGCAGTTTTCTGCAGAAATCAGCACATTGAACTAATCCATTAGCCCTTGCTGCTAGCAGAGAGAAACAGAGGTGAACTTCCATACCTAAAACTTTCCTCTTTTTCTAATCATCTCTGCAAACATCCCTCCCTCGCTCTGTACTGTACGGCGATGAAAGGGGGGAAAAGGGGCCAAGTGGAGGTGAAATTGTGGAGGGGAAGTGATGAGTAAAGATGGGGAAGGGGAGAAAAGCGATAGGGTGGTGCAGAAAAAGAGGAGGAAGCACAAAGAGCGGAAGAAAGAGAAGCGGCAAATTGTGCTACTTCACGTCTACATGAAGAAGGAACAACATGCTGACGGGAAGAAATGGAAAATCAAGGTGTGTGAAGATGAGAGTGGGTGAGAGCGAACGCAAAGATAAAGAAGAAATAGAAACAGTTTTTAGGCTCTGTGCTGTCGAAGATTACAATCCTGCATGCTCAGGAAAACTCTGTCCTCATTTTATTTATTTAAGGCTCCACGAATCGATCGTTATTTTATGTTCACAAATAATTAAATTAGTGCTAAAGTTTCTATTTCGAGGCAGCTTGCACAGAGTTTGAGCCCCTTGCAGCTCGTTGTTACAGGCAGCCAAATCTTTCTGTAAGGAGCTTTTGGAGTGTGTGTGTGTGTGTGTGTGTGTGTGTGTGTGGCAGAGGGCGTGTCTGGTCTCAGTAACAAGGTACACCTGTCCTCACATCAAGCGATCGCTCCTGTTACAAAGCCTGGACAGGACGCCGCTCCTGTGCCAGATCATCCTGCACCAGTTGTTGTTACTCCCGCTGATTGAACGCTGTTATTCTCGTGTTTTCTCACAGCGTGCCTCGCTTTTGTTTAGCCACCGTTCTCCAGCACTGCACCCGCGACACCCACCGCCACCTACCTACCATCTGCTTGTTGTGTTAACTCGTGTAATAAACTCCCTCAAAGCAGACGCTTGGCTCTGTTCTCTCTGGTTAGCAGTTGGATAACAAACCGGTAAAAGCAGAGTGAATACTGGACCGGCACTTGTCAAGCTCCGAGTGAACGTTATATGTTCGTGTCTCCGACATAACCATCAAACTTTCTAAGGACTCAGGACTCCTTTAGCATGGAGGAGTAACATGCAAACAGGGAAGCCGTCTAAATGTTCCAGACTCTTTTAGATGCGTGCAAACAAATGTAGATCACTGCATCTCTACTGATTGTGAACATCTGACCCACTCAGCTCTCCAAATGCTGCAAACCTGCCTAATGAGAGGATGTAAGAGCGCCTGTCTGTGATGGGCTGAACAATGACCTCATTTACCAGCTTTGATCACGACCGTGTGCAAACAGGAAACATGGATTTCCTATACAGGGTTGACAAAAAGACAAAAACTGGATCAGCCGACTCAGCATTGATAAGACATAGCTTGTGTCAGTGAGTTTGCTTGTGCTCGATAACTCAATAGGTGTGTGTGTGTGTGTGCACATTTGTGTTAGCGAATGGCCGCTTATCTGCTGCGACAATGTGCTGACGGAGCCTGTGGCCAAGCAGAGCAAACATTCGTCTTCATGGACAGAAATCTAAAATTGTGAAGACAGAAAATGAATGAAATGTTTGAGTGCACGAGCTTGATATCTGAACGTAGTGCGTCTTTTTTCATTCAAAGTCCCCGTGGCTTGATGTTCACACACAGGTGTGGACGAGCTCCGCTTGCAGGAGACTCACAGGTGTGTTAATGAGAGCTGCTGCAGTCCGCCTGGGGGAGGTCCTGCAGTTGTGCATGCTGCCTCACTGTCACTGCAGCAGGCGCAGTTCACCAAACAGTCGTTACAGTTATTAAGTCGTCCTGTGTGGCCGCGTTCACCTGCTCAGCATGTCTGCACGCTCCAATGCTGTGTCTCAGTCTGCATACTTTCATACTTACACTTGCTGTTTGGAGCACACGGATGGCAGTTATGTCAAAACGAGGAAGAAAACAAAGAAGAGGCACTAAAATGTTGCATTTGCCATTTATGGTAAATACACAAAGGCCGTATTTGAATTCATCTGTTTGATTTGTCTCTGAAATCTAAACATCTTCTGCAATGCATTTTAAATTTCAGCTCACAAAGTTTCATCTGCAGCATTTCTAAAGAGGGAGCATTCACATTTTGATGGGTCATGCAGTAAAACTCCACGATGTCACATTATCCAAAGTTTTCCTGCAGCCGTCTCAATCGCCCAACAACTAATAATGAAGATCAGTCATGGATTATAAGTTAGAGCTTTCTGTGTGTCTGAGTGTCAGCCAGCTAAATGACAGCAGAGGACGTCGCGTGCTCTCTGAGTCCGTGTTCAAGTCTTCATATTTAATCAGAGGCTCTTAAAGAGATCGTTTCCACCACGTTTGAACACCCGTTGTCTTTAATCAATGCTGCTTCTCCTCCTGTCGACGTTCACTGAGGCTGTTTGGATGAGCACATCCTCATTCACCCAAAACACCACAATAAAATTAGACCAAATTCTAATTAAAATGATGCCGCTTAATGAGAGGCTGTCAGTTCAGTCAGCGCGGCTAAATGAACCAAAATGAAACGTTTATCACTTAAATTAATTGCAAATGTGTTACTTAAGGTGAATTAAGGGCTTGTTTAGCGTGAGGGGAACATAGCAGAGGCTGTTCATCGCTTGTCTTTCAGAGCTATTGATCAGGACAAAATCAATGGCACAGTTTGTTCTCCTGCTGATGTACTCAGTCAATCAGTTAATCTCATTGCTGCCTGTGAGTCATTGAAAGCTGTTCATTCCTCTCATCATCCTCATGTTTTCATCACGTCTTCCCCGGGCTGTGTTCCTCCCTCCATCCCCTCTTTATCGTCGTTCTGTCATCCCTCTCTCCTCCTCCCGCAGGTGTGTGTCTGATTAGAGAAGGTGGATTTGTCAGAGTGCCACACTGATTTCCAATTATCGCCTTGTTCTTCTTCTCCCTCTCTCTGCCTCCCTCCATTCCTCCTCATATTAGCAGTTCCCCCTTGATACCTTACTTTCTCTCTTCCTTTCTCACCCTCTCTCTTTCCTCCTCGCCCTCGTCTCTGGTGGAGTCAGACTTATATCTCTATTAGTCAGGGAATTAGGCAGGAAGATGGAGTGGAAGAAAATCAGCTTTCCATGGACGAGTTAATTCTCTCCCTCGATCACACCATCGCAATTTCCCCCACCCCTCCTCCCTCCATCCCTCCATCTACCTTAATTTTATCACACCATTATGATTCCACCCCTCTCTCCCTCCGCCTCCCTCCTCCATGTTCTCCCCTTTTCTTTCTGCCCTTGCATCAAACTCGTTTCAGAGTTGTTTTAGCATAGTTAATGAACGCCCACGGCTCCTGACTCCTCTTCTCAAAATGATGGAGAGCTGCAGGGGGAAGCACTTAAAGAACAGGAGATAGAGCTCAAAACCCAACGTGTGTGCTGTGCATGCATCTGTCTGTGTGTGTGTGTGTGTGTGTGTAGAGGCGAATGTTCCCTGCAAATAGAAGTCCAAACAGCAGCTGTCACTTGACATTTTAAAAACCTGTATGTACACCTCTAACGACGTCTTCTCTCTGCTCCTTTGTGCGTTTATTGCTGTCATATTGTTTTCTATGCTGCTTTCCTGGCTGGTTTTCTCCTGATGATGAGACAGAAAAGGTTCCCGTAAAGCGGCACACAGCTGTATGGACAGTGTTAAAATGTTAGCATATTAATGCTGAGCAGTTTTGCATGACTTCGTCATGTCCTGATGGCAACACTACAGAGAATCAGCAAAGTTATTGTGGCTGCATGGAGGATTTTGTGCTAATTCACTTGTAGCCACAAATGTTGACCAGCAGATCATCTGAGAAGCTGAAACGTCTGTCCATCATGTACCAACTGGTGACGCTACAGGAAGAGTGTGAAGGTTTCGTCTTCTCAGGACATGTGTAAGAGATTGCACAGCAACCCATCCAAAAGATGCCAAGATCACCGCGGTCACCAAAAAACCGAACTGACCACCAGGTCGTGGTGACCAAAGGCGTTAGGGTTTATCCTCTGCGGGTCATGAATGTCTGGACAAAATGTCAGGGCGGTCCATCCAGTAGTTGTTGAGATATTTCAGTCCGATATTGGAACATGAAGTAGCTGAAAACACGTCACCTCCTTCACTTTCCAGAAAGTATGTTTAATATTTCATTGACTCCACTTGCAGCACAGGGTAGGTCAGGCGTGCGTACCTGATAGCTATCTGTTTTTCTCTATGAGATCACGTGAAAATCGGCTCAATCAGTGATTTCATGAAAGACTAAAAATAGGAAATGGACCAGAAATGCTTCACGGCTGAACGCGGTTCCTTTGTTCTGGTAATCAATCCAGACTGATTGGAAAATGTCTCAGAAGATCGTCGTCTCATTGTTCATGCATTACAGATGTGTGAAACAGAATGTAATTTATCCCCTCGTGACTTACCGGTGATGAATTCGTCTTAGCGAAAAGTAATAATGGGAGAACCACGTGCAGGATTATGCAAACACACAAAGATTAGAGATGATAAGAGCCATTTAAGACAGTTACAGATATATACAGAGGAGCGTGTAATGGATCTAATGTGCTCACCTGCTGAGGGTTTATTTATGATGGAAAGGGAGCAAATGATCCAACCTGTCATGTGAACACTCAGTACTGTGGCTGTAGTTTACATGATGAAGTGAACAGAAATCTCTGACATCACCTCGAGTTTTCATTGGTTTTAGTGTGTCAGGTTTATGGAGCTCTATTTACAGGACGGGATGACACTGCTCCTTTAAATAAATGTAATTTAAATGCAGCATTTCTCACCACTACATGTTGGGCGTATTCTTTTTATGTAAGACAAGATTTTCATGGAAAGTCCGTCAAGGCGTCGGGGATAAATACGATGGAATAAAATGGTATCATCGGCATAAAAACAAAAATACAACTCACCATTACACTGAATTAAACTGGAGCCCTGAGCTTCCTGCAACAAACCTGTCACCTCCAACAGTAATGGGAGACACTGACTGATGTCCAGTCTGCTCCATAGTTTGTTTTAGTTTTTCCAAAGTTCTCCAAGGACATTTTGTTTTTTACTCAGCTTAATTTTGGGAATGTAGACAGGAGGATGCATCGGGTTGTTTTTCAAATTAAAAGATCTTTCAGACTCTGTTAATCAATAAAATATATTTAATACATTCTGTCTGTAGCAAACGACCCACAGAGCAGTCCCGGACGACAGCCCGATGACTGAAAGGTCAGAGGTCGTCACACACACAGGCTGGTCCGGATTATGATCCACACACGTCTTTCTCTTGGCACATTCTCGTTGATGCCGACAATTATCGCCCTCTGCATTCATCAGACATTATATCACTTAAACTTGTGGCGTGCATATGGAGCAACAACAGAGCAACCCACTCACTCATCGATCGACAGCTCCAAAAACAGTGAAGCTTACAGGAGTGAGACGTTTGAAACAAACACCAGCTCATTTTTAAATAAGTGGAGGTCAGGCGGCGTTTATCTTCACGCCTGCATGCACAACAGACACCTGATGAAAACTTTGGATTCTGATAAATATACACCTACAAGCTCTCGTAGAAGTAAACATGTCAACACACACTAACAAAGCAGCTATAAAACAGTTTTATTTGACCATCTGGTGAGTCTGACATGTTTATTGGACCTCATAACCTGGAAACTCTTTACTAGCCAGGACAAGGCATTTGTCTCTGGGATTGTGTGTGTGTGTGTGGACGTGTTTGCAAATGTGTACTCAGTACAGCACTGGTGTGTGTGTGTGTGTGTGTGTGAGCTGATGTCATGTACCTGTAAAATGTCATCTTCATGTAGCTGTGACATGGTGGCAGGTGGAGAAGGGCACGCAGCCAAAAATCTGTTGCTAGATTTTAAACACATTCCCGTATTTCATCATAATTTTTATATACTGTGAGTTTTGTGTCTCTAACCTGGACAGAGCTCCCTCCTTTGTTGCTCCTGAAGATTCCCCATGAAGTCATTACATTACACTGCAGAGGTCATTCCTCCCTGACAGGTAAACTCTGCTTCCTGTCCTTTAAGCCAAATTATGATTTATGACGCTTTGATATGAAACGAAACAGGAAATCTTGCAGGTAGAAAACACACAGTCCACCAACTCACTGAGGTCAGCATGGAAAGACCACGCAGGGGTTAACACATACTTTAGCTGTAATGTTTACATGTTTGTGTGTGTGTGTGTGTGTGTGTGCAGCAGGTATGTGAGGAAGGTAATCATCAAGAAAGGAGCAATCAGCGCAGGTTGTCTGTGCCTCTAATCATCCAGAGAACCCCCATGGACGCCGCTGTGAGTGTGTGTGTTGTGTGTCTGTTTGCGTCCAATCAGCCAGAGAGCCCCCATGAACACTGTCAATGAAGCATCAATCAGTACACACACACACGCACACACACACACACACACGGCATCAGTCACTCAAAGAAAGGATGATTCAGATTCTGTTTTTATTCTCTTGAAAATCAACTCTTTACGTACGTTTCAATCCTGACAGCAACAACGCTCAGCTCGAACGTGCAGCTTCAATGCTCTGTCTTCACCTCCCTCACTGTACGGACAATCTAACATAATTAAAGTGTTCGACTCATTTATCACAGGCAGCAGATTCTCTGCAGCGAGACGCAGCTCTTATAAAACGACAACCTCCGAAGATCAAACTCTTTTTTGTGAACCTCCTCGTGTATCCATGGAAACTTCTCCACACTAACCGCCAGCTGAGCTCTCGTTCTATTTGTGCACTTTCACAGCTTTTTTTTAAATGAGCAGCTGGTACATTTGGGGTTCAAGTGCCAGTAGACAGTGGACAGTCTGATGCTGTTAGAGCAGCGCTGCTCCTCGTCCTCCTTTAACTTTTTGCAGCAGAAGCTGCTGCTGCACGGCAGTAAGAGCTCAACGTTCACTCCGCGCTATTGGCTGCTGTAAAGGTCGCTCCGAGTTTCTACAGGAAACATTCAGCACCCTGCTAGTCGGGTTCATGGGGATATTAACAACAGCAGAAGTCTTGCTAATGACTTGAGGAAGGCGACTGTTTTTCCAGGCAGTCCTGGAATGCAACATAGCAACGTCGCTGTTTTCATGAGACTGTTCGATCCTGTCTGTGAGGATGTATCACTCACTGAGCGATGCAGCCATGATGTGCTTCACGAAACAAGTACACAGGCATCATGAAATTCAGTTAGAATCAATGTCAGAACAGGTGAGCGTGCAAAAACAAATCCAGGTTCTCTTAAATAACTGCCGTCCTCGCTCGCTCATGCAGAGCGGCGTTTTGAGTTTAATGAGAATAAGACGGGAAAAAAACGCTGTCAGCGTCTGCAAGTAAACAGGAGGAAGAACAGCAGACAGACAAACCACAGCGCTGTACAGCAGTCAGTCCAAATGACTTCTGATTTGTGTTTGACTCGTGCAATTAACTGCAAATTGCTTCGTTTGATGGGTAACCTATTTGTGTTAGACGCTATCGCACCGTTTAACGGGCACATGAAGGCACACGGCTCAGAGCAGACACATTTATCCAGAGGTGCTCCGTAACAGGCGGGCCGTGGTCCGGGTCTGGACTTATTCTCTGTTGCCTTCGTGGGTTTGAGTTTGGTTGGGTTTAGGCATGAGGAGGACTGCGATTGGTCAAGGTGAGGAGGTCAAGAATGTCAGCCAATCACAGGCAGGGTAGGGCGGGCCCTCACTGAAAAGAGCGGCAGTGGCAGAGAAAAAAATATAAAGGAGAGAGAACGGAGGTCAAACTGTGACGGAGGACGGCTGACACCGAAGATAAATGTAACATAGAACTAAATTATAACGCATCTTAAACACGACGCTGCTGCCGAACCTTCACTGGAAGCCATCTTTGATGCATTGAAGCGTTTCTTTGCACAAACCCTCGAGCGCACGACAAATGTAAAGAGATAAATGGAGACGGACGTGCACTAATTAGTCAGTGACACAGCTGTGCATTGATCAGTCTTTACTCCTCAGCCTCCAGCACAGAGCTCAAATGTTCCTGCAGTCTGCGTTAATAAAGCTTTAAGTTGAAGGTGCGTGTTACCTGCCTCTCTTTGAATTTACATCCATGTGCATGAAAATGTGTTTTCCTCCCTGTGCGTGCATTTATGTGTTTTCTCTGTGACAAGCACAACAAATCTACAGAGACCCCCGCACGCCGCCCTTCCACGTCCCCAGGCAGCGTGCAAATGGCTGCTACATTTTAGTAATTGCTTCTTTATTGACAAATGGCTGTGAAGTGTGTTGAGGGCATTACCTGTCAGTATTGCTTTTATTCCTTATTGAATTCTGGCCTTCCCTCCGAGGGGGAGGCGCGTTAGCGTCTCTGCGGCGTGTTACGTTTGCGTGCATCACACGTGTGTGATGATTCTGTACGTTTGCATGTATGTGTGTGTCCCACTGCGATTGCACTCAGCGAACATGTGTTTCACGCTCAAAGAAATGAATCACGCTCAGAGAGTGATGGCTTTAATTTGCCCAGCTGCCTCCATCCACAGACGTTCGTGGGATATTTAAGAGACATTATATTTTTTGGTTTCTCATTTTATTTCACTATTTGGACGTCAGCGTGATTCATTCAGAGCATTACCAGTTAATTAGTTTGGATATCTGTGCAATCAAAGACTCTGGACTTTAATTTGGGTTGACAGATAAACAAGTTTGCTCAATCATCACTGGTCTGTTATGAAATGTTGATCGGTCAGTCGTGTTCGTGAGTTTGTTTCATTTTAGCGTTTAATGGATTCACTGGAACGTTTTCGTATCATGTGACGGTTCATTGTGCTTTTTGACATCGGTTCCCTTGAGTCCTTGAACTCCTTGAAAGATCATTGAAAGTCCTTGATTTTTATACATTCTGTGCAAGAATAGAAATTGAAAGTTCTTTAGATATTTTTATAACTTTAAACTTCTTTCATGCACCAACCTTGAACTGTGTCTCAAATCATGCTGTGTTGGGTCCTTGAATTTGAAATGAGTCTATTGAGACTCCTTGAAATTCATCCATTCATTTCCTCGTCGGGGTCACGGTGGGGCTGGAGCTCATCTCTGCCGACTGAGAGGCGGGCAAGTCGCACGTGGAGACAAACAACCATTCACGCTCACATCCACACCGACGGGCAATTTACAGCCTCCAGTTATTAATTCATCTTTGCACTGCAGTCAGAGTAACCTGAGGGAACCCTGGCAGACTCAGCAGAACATGCAAACACAGAAAGGACATTGTGGCACTGACACTCACGCTGTCACCCGCACATTATGAAGCTCTCTGGTTAAACGCAGTTGCTGAAATTGTGCATCATTTTCTGGCACTTTGAGCTCGAACAAAAGGAACGTTTCACAGAGACTGACGCGTTTAAAGATCAGCCTGTGTGACTTTTCATTTCGCAGCTCCTTCAGAGGCCGCTGCTGCTTTTGTTTGCATGTTGCATGTGAGCTCCAATCCCAAAAACTACCAGAGACTCATCTTCAGGAGGATTTCACATCCAAATGTCATCTGGGTAAAAGATACCATCAGCTGCATCAGAATATTTCTCAGCCTCCTTTTTATCCTCAGCCCCCTGCTGAAACATCACTGAGCTGCTCCTCGGAGACATCTGAGAGCCTGCCACATAAATCTGTGACCCCCCCATACCTTCCCCCTCCCTCCCTTTCCGACGTGCTCTCATGTGCTCCTGGCTTGAAGTTAAAAAACGTGAAAACTTAAAAAAGAAACTCATCCTTTGTTCTGAGCTCTGCACAAAGTTCGATCTATACTTGACCCACGGGGTTAACGTCAGCCCGTGGTGGATACGTGCAGGCGTGGCTTCCTCTTTGTAGCTCAGCAGCCGGGTGATTCACGTCCATTAACAGTAACACTCGACAGTCGGGTGTATGTGATCATCCTACACAACAATTACTCTGGTGACATCCATCCATGCCCTTTGTGATAAAGAGGGGAGCAGAGGGTCGAGGGTGGAGATGCTCTTCATATATGAGTGCTACAACATCGGCTCCAAAGCTGCAGCACACCTCTAAAACACTGAACTTCAAATCCGTCTCACGAGGGCAGAAACGTGGGAACAGAACATTTTCTGAGCCGGTTCTTAAAGCAACAAATTACTTTATTCATCCCTCATTCTCGTCCTGTGTGAATCGAGCCAGCGGCAGCCATCCTCGAGCCTTTTCAACCTCATTTTACTGGACAGTGACCGGAAAGTAGCGTCAGAGAGAGAGGGGATGACATGCAGCAAAGGGCCACGGGTCAGAGTCCAGTCCCGGTCCACTGCGTCCAGGACTGAGCCTTCGTACATGGAGAGCACCGGTCGAGCCGGGCACCCGGCTGTGTTCGAGTATTTGTCCACCCTCTCTTAAAGCTACCGCACAATACTTCTCTGTTTACTTAATTAGACTTTATTTTTATTCATAGAGGATAATTGAGGTTATATTAACAATAATTATTCTCTCCTGCGGCTTTGCTCTTATAATAATATCACAGAAATTAACACGTCGCCGTGAATGAATGGATTTCTCCATTTTCATTTATTTTTCTAAATCATGTGTAATTTGCTGTTTTGACATCACGATTGAATTTTTTAATTTTCATTAATCATGATTTTTTTTCATGATGTTGGTTTATTCACTTTGATACTGATGTGTACTAAAAATAATTATTTATAAAATAAATAAATAAATAAAAAGTCCTGCATCAAATATAAATAAAGTCTTTAAATAAACAGAACATAAAAATAAATCGTTTATCGTCGTGCTTTTGTGTTTCAAGTTATTTCCTGTTTTACATTGAAAGAGTAATTTTCTGACTTCACTTCCTGTCTTTGTTTTGATCGTCTTCCTGTCCTCATTAGTTTTTACCTGTGTCATGTCGTGTCATCTTCTCTCGTTCACCTTCGTTCGCCGTTTCAGCTGTTCTGTGTTCAGTCGGATCTGTTTGCCGAGCTCGGCCTCTCGTCTTCCATTCAAACTCTTTGTGTTACTATATTTTAACATTTAATACGCTCTTTAAGTTCTACTCTCTCATTCCTGTGACACCTTTAAATGTCAGCTCAGTGTGTACAGAAGTGTCGTGTGCTCATTTACACCAGGAAATCTCTTGTTACTACACTTCACGTCTTTTCTCGGAGCTCTGATAAATTCCGCTGCTCTTCTCTCGATTCATTACGGAGCAAACGTTACATGTGATAAAGATGCTGCGCGCGGTAATCTGCTCACGCTGCAGTCTGTTAAAGCTGCAGAACATGAGCAGGTGAATAACTGCTTATAGACGACTGCATCGAACGCATCATGCAGCTTCAGTGCAAAATGCAAAACACGTGAAGTCAGCATTTCTGTTTGGGTGGCAGACAAACGTCACTCTGAAATCATTTGACTCGATGGGTTTGTTTCTCATCATCATTCAGGAGAGATGAGAGCAAATGAAGGAACGATCATTCAGCTTCAGGAGCTTTTAGATTCCTTTCCCTCCTGCTCTTCATTACGTGCTGGCGCTTTACTGAGAGATTAGAAAAGTGATGACTAAACAGCGCAGATGTAAATAATGTGAGAGCTTCCTGGTCCCTTGGAAGCACAACACAAGAAAACACAATCTGTCTTCACCCCTGTTTAAGACGCTGCTGCAGATTTAAAGCCTGCGTGTCGTCGTTCAAAGTGGATTTCACAGGAGAGCCCATAAATCCTAAATATGATCACAGAGAGCGAGAAACTTTGATTACCACGACACATGCATCGTAATGAGAGTCATATAAGTCCTGCTTCCCTGTCACATGACACGGACACCTTGATTAATCCGATCAGGTGAGCCGCATTAATGAGCCGGACACGGACTCACAGTGTGTCCTCAAACTAGCCAGATGTCTGTCACATGTTTGTGTCTCTTTGCTTGTCGCTCTGTGATGAACGGGCAACTTGCGCTTTGATTGACAGGTGTGTGCTGCACCCAGGCGCCATTCTACCTGCTTCAGGTCCACCTGTCCGTCAGCCAGGAGGCAGCAGCCAACGTGGCGGTCGTCAGCTGTCACGGGATGCATGCACCTGATTGGTCCTAGCTGGAGAGGCGTGGCCGCCAACATAGAGGATCCTGATTGGAGCGGCTCCTGTACCGACCACCTCACCTTCCATTTTTTATATGATAATTAATCAGAAAATAAATATGATTTGTTCAACCAGGTCTGGGCTCCTTCCTTTCCCCACGAGTCGGACTTTATTCACGCTGCCACAGAAGACTGTAACTGTTCATGTCTGAATCTGTTACTCGTAAATTGGCTTCATATATAAAATGTGTCCATTGACCATTTTCACTTTACTTCTGCGTCATCTTCCATTTCTCCGCCTCGCTGAGCGATCGGGAGCTAACTATGTCTGAAGTGTCTGCAGTATTTCACTGCATAATATTCTTTCTATATGAGAGGCCGTGAAATCGCGGTTATACAATAGCAAGGTTCTGAATAGAAAAGCAGTAAATTAACTGACAGCTGTCAGAAGCTGGAGGCCTTGGAAAGTAGAAGTAAGGTCACTGAAGTTGAGAATGACGTCCTGTCAAAGAGCAGCGGCAGCCCTGAGCCAGGAGAGCGCCGTGACAGTGAGTGATAAATTGAACATCGCTGCACGGACCTCAGAAGCAACCTTGCAGTCTGTACTTTAAATCTTCAAGTTCCAGGAGTTGAATGTGACTCTGCACCAGCCTGCCATGTTAGAGTCACAGAGCTCCACACACGCGGACGTGTAGCACTCAGTTGTTTTCATTAGTAGCCTGTGTGCGAGCAAGAAGCCGCCAAACCAGAGTAAATCTGCAGCTGATAGTTTTACATCCAGCACAGATGATGATGAGAAGTTCATCCAGATCTCACATGACACCACGGATTCCTCCTGCAAGGACAACACGGGAATGAACGAGGCGTGGAAGGTGAGTCTGACCTACAAAGTTGCTTACATATATAAATATTTGTGCTTTTGCTCGACCTACTGAGCTGCTCCACTTCTCAAAGGCTCCCGGTGCGGCGTGAAGCCTCGTGGAGGACCGAACAAAAAAAACCACGTCACGGACACGTTATGGAGCTGAGCCTGGTCAGACAGAAGGGTTTCCTTTCAACAGCCGCTGACACACACTGACAAACACTGACCTCCAGGTTTAGAGCCTACAGACACATTTTATAGAAGCCCAAACGAAGGAGCAAAGCAAGAGTAATATTAGTACAGTCGAGGTGTCGTTAGCTCCCCCTGGAGTTGCTAAACGGGGCACAAGATGTGAATAAAGCGTCTTTGGAGCCGCTTCTCGCTGCAGAATGTTGAATCTTCCCTTTAACATGTTAAACAGTGTCGGCGTGTGAGGAGAGGCCGAGCACAGACACGGGAAAGTTAAAACAGAAGGACAAATATGTGAGGAGGGGGAGGTGAAGTGTTGCAGGATGCTATCTGTCCCTCATGTTATTTATCACTGAGACAGGTACAGATATGGAGTCTTAGCTACCCGGCCTCATTACACATTCACTCTACCTCTCAACCACACACACACACACACACACACACATTTTCATTAACATTCACACAAACTTGGTCTCCCTCCATCCTTCACTTTATCGCCTTTGTTCTCTCTCTCTCTCTCTCTCTCTCTCTCTCTCTCCCTCCCTCAGATGCACACAAACAAACATACATTTCAATTAAAGCCGAGCTCAGCGTGATGAATGTGGCTACCTTTTAATTTCAATTACGGCGGCTGTTGAGCTCGCTAGAAAAAAAGCTGTTGTGTGCTCAAGCAACATCCGCGCCAAGCGATGGCTCAATTACGGCACACGGAGTGCAGGAGCGGGCAGTACATACACCGAGGCACACACACACACACACACACACGCAAGCACGTAAAATTAGATTAGCTAATTTAGTTCTTGTCTGGACACATTTTTCACCTCCGTCTAGCTGACGGCTGTTCTAAAACCTATTTAGAATTTCCACAGGGCAGCACAGCATCTCAGCAACTACTGACGATGTGCGGAAACTAATAATTATTGCCCCAAATAGAAGAGTTGTTTATTCATTTAGAAGTAAAAGGCGTCATACATGAGGAATGAGTGTTGGAGGACATAATTATCTCAGGGGATTCAGCTAAAATGAATTTCTCTTAGGCGCTATTTATGCCAACACAAAGTCAAAAGACGCAGTGCGTTCTGAGTGTCTAACCTACTTTAACAAAAGCAGCATGTCAACTCTTCTTTTTTTAAAGCGTATCCACGCGGGGAGCGTTTGCTGAGCACGCATGTGCCGCTCCGCACACACTCACACCTGAGAGCCGCCCGGGACGGCCTTCTTCTTTTTATGGATTATGTTGCTCGTTCTTTTCTGCTTCTAACAGACTCGAATAACAATTCAAAGCAAGCAGGCTCCAGCTTCACACACCTGCCTGTGTAACTGCGGTACAACACACCGAGTACCCGACTTTTGGCTGATTCGCCGTCTTACCAACGTCAGTCAGGTCAACGTCACTCACACCAGACCTCATCACAACAGACCATGGCCAGGTCTGCAAACTCGGATCTGTCCCAGATTTAACCCTTCTTGAAAAAAGATCTGGATGACTGATTGCAGATGTACACATCATCTTTTGTATGTTAGCACGTGAAATCATGCAGCCAATCAAAATCAATGCATGACGACGTAGAAACGATTTAGACGTCTTGAAATGCAACAAAATGTTTGCCGGTTACGGCGACTCGCGTATTCAAACCGAAAACCTAAAAGTCGAGAGGAAAAGCAGCCAGAAGCCGGAGTGTGTGACGAAAAGGGGGACAGGCTGGCAAAGAGAGAGAAACAGAGACACCCAACGGTAGAAGAGTGTCTGTCACTCCAGCAGCAGCTTTTAAAGCAGTTTAGATCGCTGCTGCTCCACCTGACAAAACATTCCACACACGGAGACGGCTGCAAAATAGGTCACACATGCACGCAGTGATATGCATACTCACAGTGTGTGCCGTCACCTACGGAGTCAATTCAGGAAGGCTGTGCGTGTGTGTGTGCATGTGCACTTACTTATTTCACACACACACACACACACACACACACACACACACACACACACACACACACACCACCTCCGGAGTCAATCAGAAGAAGAATTGCCCTAACTAGACACATGCCTCAGGATGAAAGAGCTCTCAGGGCACATTCTGCTATTTCTAACCCACAGTGCTGCGCCTCTCATGCACACATGATCTCTGTGTGTCGCACGCAGACAGTAGGCACACACACACACACACACACACACACTCCATCCTCTCGACTTGTTTCCTGTGGAATTTGACATGGGCTGAAAGAGGTTGGAGGGTTTCCGACGCAGCTCGCCCGGTAGGAAGTGGAAGCGCGAGGCAGAGAGGTGGAAATTACGACAACGTTTCTCCGTCTGTTGCCTCCTGTTCTGTTTTCCTTCCATCTTCATCTCTGACCACCTCTACACCACAAAACACACACGCAAGGACACAAACACACTCTAAAATATCAGTTATTAATGTGTCCGTAAAGGTTTCAGGGCTGTTTTTATTTTGAGATGAGTCGTATCTCAGCTTAATTTACTCATGAAGCTGCTAATTAATACTGAATTACCAACAGGGAAACTGTTGAAGAGCCTCAGACCCCTCAGGGGCCTAAAAGCTGCTTTGCTGTGTCACTCAGCGTGCGGGAACTGGTAATACACACAACAAACGCTTTGTGTGAACTGAAGAGAAAACTGCAGATGGCCTGTCACTCAATCTTGTGTCAAACATACTTTTTAAACCTTTTTTCCTTCAGCGGTTGACGTGCCGCGTCGTGTGTATTCATTCAAGTTCAGTGGCTGCAGGCGAGCAGGTTGACTTTCAGACCCGGTTTGACCTGAAAGCTTCAGGACCGGTGCAGCAGGTTCTGCTTCAAAATGGGTTTGGAGGAGAAGAACTCATGGATCAACAAGCGTGCATGTGAACCCGTTCTCTGCAGCAAACCTGGAGGTTGTCGGGATCGAACCGCAGGCGGTCCTTCGTATCTCTGTCTCATATTTACTGTTCTGAGATGTTACCCGGTCATAACTTGAGATGAAGTGGTTATTATTTTTGTGACTCAGTCCTGACTCATTCTCTGGCAGCTGACTCAGACAAACATTGAGACGTGACAGACGGAGCAGATGTTGCTAAAACAGCTGGTAAAAACAGTGCTACCTGTCCGGTTTCACCACGACGTGTTTCAGCTTCCTCACTGCAGACGACCAACAATCAATTCAACTGGATCTCGAGTTAGATTACAGTGTAAACACACACACATGTGCACGTGCAGTTTCACGTGCACCCTCTGATTCTTCCTCTCTGAACACCGGATGGTTACTTTTCATTCCCCGTCCTCGTTATGTTTTGTGACGGCTTAATGGAGACACCCATTAGTGGAGATGAGTGAAAGACATCGACAATGGAAGGAAGACGAGGTGTG
The DNA here is from genome assembly GCA_014281875.1 of Nibea albiflora. Taxonomy (NCBI): domain Eukaryota; kingdom Metazoa; phylum Chordata; class Actinopteri; family Sciaenidae; genus Nibea; species Nibea albiflora. The sequence goes on from CM024797.1 coordinate 71,554, forward strand.
GTGGACACGATGAGATCTGAGCGCGCTCAAACACTTGGATGAATGTGCGTTTTGTCTGTACGCTCTGAAATGGAGGGTCATGGGAGGTGACCCAGTTTAGAGCCCATTCTCTCTCTCTGCAGACCTCCAGCAGTGCCGCAGCAGCTTTTATTAAAATGAATGCTCTCGTCCCTGGAGAGAGACGCAGAGGGGCTGACGTGGGGTTGATGGTGCAGGGAGGGTGGTGGTGGTGTGGTTGGGGTTGGTCGGCACAGCGCTACAATGTTAATACGTTATGCAAGAGCCAGGCCGCGACCTGGCCTCCAATCAATCTGCTTTACTGTCCACATGAGAGGAAACCTGCTGGTTCAAGACATTCAGAGTCCAGAGCGGCGAATTCACGTGCAGCAGACAAACGTCTGACCTCCGTCATGACTGTGAAAGTAGAACATTGTAAGTTATATTATTGTTTTCTGGCTGTGGCAGCTTCAAGGTTGAAGTGAAAGAACTGGAAACTCAAAGAAATGCTACAAGTGATGATTCCACGTTAAATGTCTACAAATGATGATCCCATGTTTCATTTCATCCTCTTCAGTGAGTCACTGATTTAACTTCAGTATTCTTCAGAGAGGAAGGAAGTCTGCAAACGTGACAATAAAACTTTGTCATCGCTTGTTTAGCATTTCCTGTTTTATGTTGAAAGTTCTTCTTGTGTTACTTCACTTCCTGTCTTTGTTGCATTCCCCTGATTAGTTTCACCTGTAGCTCGTCAGCTTGCCTTCGTGGACTTGCTTGTCGGGTCTGAAGGAATCTGAGTTTTGTTTCTTGTTAATACTCGACTGACTGACCTGATGAAGGCCTCGGCATCACACGTGACGGAGGTTCGTGTTTTTAAAAGGAGTGCACGCCTTGGAAAGAAAAGAAAACAGGATGGAAGAAGCTGTCCGGTTGTTTCTTTTTGGAGGACAAACAAGTTTGAAAAGCAGCGAGATGACACAGAAACGTGTTTTTGATCGGTCCGTCCTCTCTCCACTTTGTTGGAGTGTTCTTCTTCTCTCCTGTTATTGCCTGTTTGCTGCAGTTGGAGAAGAAAGCCGCCTCTGTCTGACAAACACGTCACTCCCTCTCCGTCTCTCTGACAGCGACGACATCACTGTGTTTCACTGACTTTCTCTGCTTTGTCATTTTCTTTCTCTTTCCCTCTTTCACCGTTTTCTCTCTGAGTAACTGACACTTTGTCTTTGTCACGTTATCCCGCTCTCCGCTCCTTCCCCGCAGTCATCCCCATTTCTTCTTCTTCTCTCTCTTTTTATTGACAGCTGTCCCACAGCATCAGTGATGTAACAGTCTCCAACCATCTGTCCTTCCCTGCCTACACCAGATCCAGCACCTTCTCTCCTCCTCCTCCTCCTCCTCTTTCTTGATATTGACAGCTGTCATGGAGCACTGATGCAGTAAAATCCTGTTTTTCTTTGTTTTTTTCTGGGACTTATTTTGGTTTTGCAGCCTTTGATTGGATCCCACGGCGGGATCTGCCATCCAATGTGACGAGCCACGGAAAGAGCACATTGAGTCACTCTTCATCTTTTTCTTCTTCTACTCCGCCTTGTTCCTCCTTCGCTCCTCTTCCTCCTCCTCTGTTTTCCATCCATCCTCCTCCTCCTCTTCCTCTTTTCAAGGATTTGCTGTCACTCCCGATGTGTGCGTGCATGTGAAAGCTTCTCCACTACCAGTAATGCATGTTGACAAGGTTTGTGAACATTAGCCTTGAGACATGTCCCTGCACGCCTCCACGTCTCTATGTACCGTCACTTTCTGTGACTCTAATGATAATCCTTTATTCCTCTTAAACTGTACACACGCACGACTGGGAGCCTGCTGGCATAAATAAATCAGCTGAATGAATATTTCCCCTTTTCTCTCAGATAAAGTGAACAAAGATCTCAGAAAGTCTGACAGCAGTTTGATGGTGGCTGAAATTAAACATAACTAATTTATAATGTTTACACGCGCTGACCAAACAGCAGAATATGTTTCTTTGTTCGTGTTAACGCGTCTCTTTACGGTGTAACTGACCTGCAGCTACAGTCAACTTCGTCTCATCAGACTTTGAATTTGAAAGACAAAATGTGCAACGCAGCCAGATTAAGAAGAACCAAAATAAATGATGCTCGCGGGTTGAAATGCTAAAATGACTGAAACCTTCTGAGCGACTCCTCGCCTGCAGTGCGTCAGTCACTGCGCTGTAATGATGAGAGGATCGATTAAAATCACGTTGGTAACAGTATTGATCAATACTTTATCACACTCAGTTACTCCTGTTGTGTAATTGTTCATCACTGATATAAATACAGACTGTTCAGACAGATGAACAGATATGTAGATATATATACTGTCATATTAGTATTCCTATATTTGCATATTAATGATGAATTGACTTAAGTTATGACACATTTCTCTCCCCTACAGATAAGCAGTATCGGTATCGGCCCTGTGTTTACTTGCCGTTGGATCGATACCGAACTTTAGACTCAAACTCTGCATGCTGCGAACTTTTGCACACTATCTGCTGAATCCTTTTATTTACAGCACGTCTGCTGGTACTAGAAGTTGCAGTAATGTTAGCCTACTCGGAAGTAGGAAGTTGAAAGTGGCAGCTTAACTGACTGTGCTTAGTTAAATAGGACAAATTAATCAAGTGGATTTCATTGAATTGGTCATCAGCATTCGAGTGTTTGTGCCAATCCCCCCAAAACCTGGCTGGCCAAATCTGGCTTTCCATAAATGAGCCAGAGCTCGGCTCACGATCGGTCCTCCGGGTGCCGAAAAGGCATCTGCGCTTAATTAGATTGGGCAACCTGTGAATTTGAAGTAGCACTTAGTGCTCCAGAGTCCTGCGTGCCCTCGAGTAATTCCTCCCACAGTTTAAGTGGGTTTATATTGGAGACCTATTATGAGTGTAGGTGTGACTCACCCAGCCGCGACACGAATGGGTGACCTGTGAACAGACCACGAGGACTTTAATGGCAACACGCAGACACGAGGCTGCGACAGACTGAATCATTTGCATCTTGACAACCTAAAAAGAGAAATCTCAAAAATGAAATGCATCTCTTTGTTCCTGTCTGACTGTACCGGTTGTCATTTTAATTTCCCCGTCTTACTTTTTGCAATCATCATTATACTTTCTTTCTTTTTAATGTTGGAAGTTTAAAGAAAAGTTAGAAAATTGCCTTCTCTCTCTGCCGCCTTGTTGCGTCAGTCAAGCAAGATGGCAAGGCTGTGCGAATAAAGCAAATAAACCGGCATGGGAGTTGAGATAACCTGCGTGTGTGTGTTGTGTGTGTGTGTGTGTGTGTGTGTACGCCCGAGGGCAGCCCTCTGAACCCTCGATCTCTCCCTTTCGCTTTCTCTCACCGAGAACAAAAAGAATGCAGAGCAGGGTGGGACGGGAGAGAGAGAGAGCGCTGCAGCCGGGTTTGCAGCCGGCGTGAGCTGAATACGAAGCGGAGAGAAGAGAAGCTAACATCGCCGGATTCACCGCAACAACCACGAGGAGGACGCCGCTGATCGCCGAGAGCGTAGCAGTTTATCATAATGAGCTACGTCTCATCCACAGCTCAAGGTTGACGCGTCAGGTCTGATAATCCATCAGTGAAGAGGAGCCGCTCCGCGAGGAGTTCTGAAAGTTTCTGAATATGGACGAGCGGCCTTTGATTATTTATTGCAGCCTTACCTCGGAGTTATTGTTGGTATTAACTCTGAATCAAGTGACTGCGTGTGTGTGTGATGTAAAATCAATGACTGCAAAGTATTAAGAAGTAACAGCGGACAACAGCAAGCAGCTCTACGCAGCTTTTATCCTGCAGTGAGCTCATTTCACATTCGTCCGGTTGAGTCTCATCAATCAATCAATCAATCAATCAATGCAGTGAGGAAACAGTGACGAGGCCAATGTGGAAAAGTGGAGTGGCAGAATGCAACCAACTGAATACCCCTCACCTCACCCTCTTGTTTCGAGGACAAAGGAGCAGCCACAGTGGCCCGTGAAACTCCTGCGGGGTCCACGAGATCCGCCATGTTGGACTTTCAGTGTTTCTACAGAGGCCCTGAATGGACAAAACAAACACGGACTCCAGTTAGTGTCGGACGAAAGCTTCAATGAAATGTTCTAAATGACGACAGATGTTGTTGGTCGGTCACCTGTATCACTGTTCTAATAGCACAATGTTGTTTTACTTATAAACATTTCCTGAGGCAGAAATTTACTTCACTTAGTTTCTGCTACAAGCTGAATAAACAAATGTCTGTAAATATATACAGAAATAAAAGAACTGTGTAAAAGAAAAATAAATATTCTTCATATTTTTGGTCTTATCACACTGTTGTTTTTTTTTAACATGCATGATGAAGGAAGTCCGCTTCCATCCAGTCTTCTGTCACCCTGGAGGATCATAAAACACTCCCGAATAAAAATTGGCAAAAGAAAAGTTGAACCGGATTTTATTAAAAATGTAACCAACAAGCAGAGCAGCGAATGAGAAGACGGCACAGAGAGCAGGCGTGGTGTAATACCGCCCCTAATGAAGACGACGCTAATTAAAAAAAGTAAAATACACTCTTTAATCAACTGAACAACGTGCGAGGGAACAGTTCTGTTTGTTCTGCTTCACGCGGCGTGCAACACTCGAGCGCGCCGCGGAGGTTCAGTGGGTGGTGTAATCATCTCAGAAGAGCTGTCAGTTTGTGCCAATCTTCAAATGAAAAAACTAAAAGCTAATCAGGGAATATTCTTCTGACTTCCTAATTTAATTCGCTTCTGATGCTTTATTTGATTGCAGTGCGTCGGTACACATTGAGAGGACGGCTGCAAGAATAGGAAGGCAGGAAGCCAACGGAGGGTTTTGCATTTTCCTTTCCTCAGCCTTCTGCCTTCTTTCCTTTGTGACCCTGATTAGTCGACATGTGCGAGTTTCCGTACTTGCAGCCACATGTCTGATTATATGTCACATATGTTCGCTCCCTTCCTTCCCTTACACCCTTTTCGATGCATTTCCCGGTTAGAAGACGATGTGCGGCGAGGGAGGCGAGAAATAGAAACAGCAGGTGAGGCGAACACAACAAATCCAGGGGAGCAAGGGGGATGAAATTTGACCAGGAAAAGAGCAGAGTAATGAGACAAGAGGACAGGAAACAAGGAATGAGATGCATGAAGGCGGCGAAGAAGAAGAAGAAGAAGAAGAGGAGAGGGAAGGAAAGAGAGGGAATGCAGCGGCAGAGGAGGAAGAGGTGGGAGGAAGAGAGAGAGAGAGCGATGCCTTCAGGTAGCCTATTTTCTCACCCTGCAGGAGAGAGACAGCAATTAGGATCGCTGTGTGTCTGAGTGTGTGTGTGTGTGAGTGTGTGTGTGCAGCTTGTCATGAAGACAGCATGTTTTTTTTTAGTTTTCTGAGCAGCCCACTACAGCACCCTCCCCGTGTTTCATCATCACTTAACACACACTCACACACACACACGTGCACAGTCGGGTCTTGCTGCTCACGCGTGTAGTTGTTGTGGTTTGACAGTTAAGCCACTTGGAGTTGAACAACCTGCTGCTGCGGCATTATCTGGAACACACACACACACGTGAACACACACACACACAGGCAGTCTTACCTGCTGCTTTACGGTGGCTCATTGAAAAGAACAGGATGACAGCGGCGCCATTAGTGAGACAGGGTGAGAGTCTCCGGCTCTGTGTAGATCCAGCCTGGATCCTGCAGCAGATGAAGCATGTGAGGGCTGGATCTGCTGCAGCAGGATGTCTGTGCTTTGGTCTAAAAAGCAGCAAAATCAGAGAGACACATCGAGTTCTACATTACAGAAATCAGCTCGCTTAACAAAGCGAGGGCTGGATCTCACAGCGGCGGGTCTCCACATGCTACAGCTACGGCCACGATATCCAATTTAACGGCGTATTATTCAGTTAAACTCGGAATAATACGGCCGCTGACGTAACCGCTGGTCACTTTTCCACAGGCAGACGCTTAACATTCAGCAGCTTGCGCCTGGGCTCGGCTCGGGCTCTGACCACAAACCCTCTGCTAACGTGCAATCCCTTATCTGATCCGCCGCTTGAAAAGGATCCATTCAAACGGCGAGGTGGGAGTGTTTTTAATTTAGCTGCGAGTTTGCACAAAGGGGCAGTTTTGATTTGGCCTTTCTGAGCAGTGAGTCAGTTACTTTCAGGACACCAGAGATCTGTGTTCGACTTCCATAACCTCTGCTCACATGGACAGACATCACATGTATCATCGAATATATATTCATGGATTCATGTTATGAACACACTGTGAGCTGTGTGTTGTCACTAAGGTGAAATAAGCACACGCAAAAAGGTGACGGACATTTTGTTGAATAATTTCTTGCATAGAAGTCGCGTGTTTGTTGCTGGCGAGGGCGAGCCGCCTCGTTGTTCACCTGCACACACACACACACACACACACACACCTGCAGGGGTAATTGTTAATGTGATCGTTGCAAGCTAAACTTGCAAACGTTATGCTAATGACGTGTTAGTGTGAAGTTCCTGCAGCCTACTGCGGCATCCTCGTGGAACGTGACCCCGTATATACGTATAACAGGTACAAGGTGACCGCAGTACCCGATTAATTAATGAATTCATTAATTTGCAATTATTAGTCAAGTGTTTGAATATTTATCTCAAAGTGTGTTTGTGTGATCGTTGGTTAGCCTGGCCTGCGTTCAGTAGGAGTGTGTGTGTGGCCTCAGAACACGCCTCCTGGTCATGCAGATGTAAATCTGTGTGTGGAGACAGAAATGCAGTGATCGTGCTCAACATTATTCACACGGCCTGAAGTGAAGAAGTGAAGAATTGGTTTTGTAATCTCAGATTTTGTGATTCGACGTGTTTGTGTTTGTGCTCGGCTCTCAGTCTGTGTTCCTTTTTTATGTGATTATTATTTGATATTTTGCTGCCTGCCATGCTAAATTATTTTCTTCTCTTTCTCCGGGCTTTTGTTTTTTTCATGAATCTGGTCCTCGGACCGAGCCAAAGCTGTGTTCGGTTCGTCTGGGGAATTTTTTGTGTTGGATTTGTTTTTGTAAAAAGTGGCAGACTGGATCAAAAGAAACAGGAAGGGAGTGTCCAGTTACTTTGGAGGCACCGCGAAGTTTAACTCTGCACTCCCAAAAACACATCAACAAAGACAGACACGCCTCAGGAAAATCAGTATACATCACTCCTTTATTGATTCATTCATATTGACCTGTGACGTAGTTTCTCTGACGTCACCCACAAAGCTCAGCGTGGTGGCTCTGGATGCCGTGGGCGGAGCTGAATGAAGCCGCACCCACCTGTCAATCAAAGCAGCAGGTGAGTTGTATATAAATTCACCCTCAGTACAGTTGTCATGAACGGGCAGACCAAAACTGTTTTTTGTACCAGGCTGTAAACATGTTTATTTCTGCTGTCTAACATGGGGACTTATGGAGACTCACTTCTGCAGCCAGCCTCAAGTGGACGTTAGAGGAACTGCAGTTTGTGGCTCCTCCTGTGCGGCTTCACTTCACCTCCATGGTTTCTGTATTTTTATTGTACGTGATGCAGAGAAAGCGACAAAGGTCACGTACGTGTTGCTTTATTAAACTGCAATCATTCTTATTATTCTTCAGATGTACGTGCCGCACTACAGAGAGTGTGTTCTGTCGCGAGTGTGTGTGGAGTCGACGTACATGAAAGCATCAGGATGAGGCAGCGGCAGAGGTGCGTGGTGGCTGATGTATGAGCAGAAGCCTCCTCTCCTTTTCTTCCTCCTCCTCCTCCTCCTCCTCCTCCTCCATCTGCTTCTTGTTCTTTTCCCCACTTCATTGTTCTTTTTCTTCCTATCTGTGTGGTGTGTGTGTGTGTAGTGTAATGAATAATGCAATGTGTGCTGTATGAAAAGATAAGGAGACAACATGGGGTTGCTCAGGGGTTAAAGGAGGTGATGTCACTACATTCACCCTCTACCCTCACACCTAGAGGGTGTGTGAGAGAGAGAGGGAGGGAAAACAGATAAAGATAAAGGTGAGAGGACGGAGAAATAATATGAAGGGAGACGGAGCAGATAGAGGCTGAGGCGTGGTGTCAGACAGAGAGCGATAAGGACGGAGAGGAAATGAGAGAGACGGCAGAAAAGCTGTTGTTGACCTGGTCAGATGTTTTGCTTACCATACATTATCCCCTGCTTATTATTTATACTTTTCATACACACAACAGGGTGGCTGCCCTGACCTTCCCTGCAAGGACAGCGTGTGTGTGTGTGTGTGTGTGCTCACGCTTCTTGACATGTGACTGATATAAAGTGAGGCAGTGTGATATAGCTTCATGCTAAATGTTTTTATTTGTGTGGATGTTACCTGTCTGTCTGCTCCGTATGAAGGTGTGTTATACTTTTATCTTTGTGAGGAGCAGATCGAACCTGAACCGTGTGAACTGTGTTCATGTTCATGTTAGCATGAAGGCTCAGATATCATGTGGGTGTGAGTAATACTGGTTATCATGGCAGCTGCCTGTGGCTGGGAACATTTTGTCCTCAAAGCTGATGAGAAATGTGCAAGAATCCAGATTTGAGCCACAAAGTGACGAGTCGACAAACAACTGCAGCGAACCGGCAAGAAGGTCAGGAGCGGTTTGAGGACCTTCAGCCTTCAGATTCCAAAGATCTCAATCCAGTCGAGCATCTGTGGGATGTGCTGGCCAGACGAGTCAGATTCACGGAGGCCTTCCATGTCACTGTAGATGCAGATCACATTAAAGCTCTTTTTGATTTTCCGTGCACGGCGTCAGAAGGAAGCAGCACATATTAATGTTGTTCATCTCTGAGCTCTTGCAGGACGGGCCTTTTAATATAAACGATCAAGGTCGTTATTGATGTTCTGTTTTTTAAAAAGAAGTGCAGCGTCTTGGTATTTCCCCAGATTTTGGCCCAAAGTTTGACTTCATTAAACGACAATCTCCAAATACTCTGACCTCTACGAGGCGTGTCCGGTGGCCTTTCAGCATTGATGAGAATTATTCGAGGAACCTCGTTGGACTACAAATAAGAAAAGGGAAGTTCTGCTGCAGAGTTGTACCCCGACATACCAGGATTTGACATACTGAGGATTCTGTGTAAGACAACATACTTTTGTTTCTGTTAACAAAGTCTGCCTTCCTCTCTGGAACTCTCCTGATGGCCTAAGGACCAAAACATTGTTTCTGTGGACAGCATACGATACATTTTGTCTGTTTGCTGCTCTGCTACAACCAAAGCATGGCGATCTATCATGTCAGTGTCGTGCTCACTTCCATCCAACCCGTACTCGCTGCATGCACTAAGCGTTCGTCGGTGCTGCCTCACATATAAAGTCATGGAGCTGCTGTTGTGTTGTCTGCAAAGTTGAGGAGAGTCCGTATTATTTCAACACAGCCTTGAAGGATGCTGCGCTTGTTTCTGAGGAGCACTTTCCTCTGTTTAACCAGCCAGACATGAAGGCATTAATGTGCAAATACACCCGCTCTCTTTGTTCTCACACTCTCTCGCTTTCTCTCGTCATTGTGTGCTACCGTCTCTCTTCCTCTGTCTTCCTCTCTTCCTCCTGCATCTGCAGCAAATTGAGCCTGAATGAGCTCCAAATCATGTTCAAGTGCAGCCAGAGACACTTCCAGCTCTTTCAGACAGTCATTCAGCCTGCTAAACTATTATCAACACACGCACACACAGATGCAGACTGTTCTGTCTGGCAGTCTATCAAGAGCCTTTGGCACTCACGCCGCTGTACCGTCATTATCCTGCAATGAATAATCTCTCAGTCGTTTCCTTCTGCAGGACAGAGCCAAGAAGCTGGAGAGGGAGTCAGTCAGACTGACACATATCATCGTGTAATGTCAGACTGCAGGGCCAAACAGTTTCTTCAAGAGCGTCTGAGAGCCGACGATTCCACCGGTGGCATCTCGAACTGGGGCTGGATGTCGGAGAGAAAAACCTCCAGACGAGTCCAGATTAGCTCTGTTTTCTTTCAGCACCGAGCTCGTATTACACCTTCAGACTTTTAATCAGCTCTTTAAGCTGCCTCATTTCTTTAACCTTAATAATGAGCCCATGAGATGCCCATGAGCAAGGCACTCAGTCCCAAACAGATCCATCACCTGGAAGGCTTCCAGGTGTAAACGTGCTCAGCTGTGTGAACAGAGCGTCTCTCTGTGGTGAACGGTCTTTGCCAACATGACCACGAGCAACACGTTGTAGTCTGAGCACGGTGGCAGCAGCGATGGCTTTGTTGCACGTGACTGAGCCTCTTTGACTTCTTCTCCTGCAGGGTTAGCCACAGGTACGGCTGGACGGGTTCTTGCAGGTGAGGCTGGAATACAAACTTCTCCGAGCCTGCAGGCAGTCTGAAAGTATTCCTGCAACAATAAGTGGACGACAATTTGAGGACGGTTTCTACAAGAGAAACAGATTTTCATAGCAAACAGGATATCACAGTGAATCATGGCGGATCAGCATCAGAAGGATAACGGCAGCTCCACACTGGTTAAGTGACTCGGCTCCATGTGTTGACTCGAGCTGTTGCCCACTGTCCAGATGTCTAAGTATACTTTGATTGCATTGGCAGCTCTCGTTGCCAAGATCATTTGGCTTCCGTTGCCAGGACTGAGGCTGTAAACTGGGGAGGCTGCGTTTGAGGCGTCTCGAGATGTCTTGGTGACGGAGCCCAAAGGACTGACTGGGCACACGCTCTTTATTAACAACCTCTTTATTGTCTGAAGCATTGAAATAAACGCTTGTCTTAACACGGCACTTTGGTTTATGACACTGCTGAAGATGCCAGAATATCTCTTCACACTCGACAATGTTGGAAGAGCAAAATGTTTTTTCTTTCTGTTGACCTCTCAAACGTTGGCTCGAACTTCCTGCATCATAAGTGAGTTTAGCTTCAGTATTTTTCTGTATTTGGATGCAGTGCAGAGAAGACGATCGCTCGTGTGTCGGTTACATGAACAACACAGCTTGAGCTCTGAGTCATCAAAACATCTCATCGCACTTTGTGTCTGCACGGGTCACTCAGCGCTTCTGTTGGCAAGATTCGAAATCTTCCTGCCGTCTGGTTGGCTAATATCGAAACACCAAAGGCCAATTACAGTCATCTGTTAAGAAAGATAGAGAGGTTATTAAAGCAACTGTGGAACTTCTCCATGAAATAACAGAAAAGATTGAAGTGTCCTGATAGATCCACGCTCTGTGAGATGAGTGAACGTGGACTGTGGTTCGTTTCTGGTGTTGCTTTACGTCTCACGTCGTATTTGGACTGAATCTAAAACCGTAAACAAACTTTACAGCTGCGTTCTATTTATTTGACTTCATTTGTCTCTGGTGGCAGTTTAATTTTAAAGACTCCTACAAAGCACACACCTGTGGTTTATATAGGCTGAATGCTGAACCCAGTTGTGTCTTCAGATGAGGTGGAAAAAAAAACCTACAAAGAACTTTTTGTGTATTCGAAAACAGTAAAAACAGAAATTAGAAACATGAAACGCATGCATCTGTGTTCTTCCATTAAAGTCAAATAAATATTTGCTTCCAGCTGTTCAGGGGGAAATATCGGAGTCAGATTTTCTCTCTCTCTTTTTTGAATGTGGTTAATTAGCAGACATTTTTTAGAGGGTTGCTATTAATTTCTTTGAGTGCAGAGGGACAGAAGCGAAGATTCCTGCTGAAATAAGGTTAGAGTGTCAGAGTCAGGGTTCACATCCCGCCAGCACTTTCATTAAACAGAGTTATCAAAACCACAGACAAAGAAATCCAGACGATCGGGAGACACAGACACCGTCGGCTATATCATTAAGACCGGAGTTATAAAAAGTTGATAATTAAAGACAGCTCTCCGAGGACGGGACGAGATAATTGGCTTTCCCAGCCACGACTCTTCGACCCACTTTATTACCAATAACTTAATAAGGCACAGAGTCAGATGGAGAAATCACACAATAACATCTTTCTTCATTAATTGCTTCACCCCCGCTTGTGTGTTTTGCCCCAGAAACAGGTGGTTTCCTTTCATCTCAGCACTCACACGGCCTTTACTTAATACGCTGTTAAATTATGATTCAACGTTTGATTTTTTTTTTTATTTAACAGTTAAAAGCTCAGCCCTGAAATGCATGAATAGAGATGTCAGTTCTGAAGCTGAATCGCTGCTTTCATGCAAAGACAACCGGCAAATTATTAGTTTGGTTGCTTAAAACTGATTAAGAGGACTGAAGTTCAATAAATGTTGAATTTGTAAACGCTCTGCTCGGCTTTCACTTGCAAATACTGCAACAATTACTTCAAGTGGTGAATATTTAAGTAACTGCATGGAAAAAAACAAAGGACAGAAACAAAGAGGAGAAAATTGTGGAAGAAAGGAGGCAAAAGGAAGACGTGACAGAGGAAGGGCAAAGAGTCACGCAGGAAATGAAACCTGACGTGGACTCTTGTTATTAACAGTCAGAGTTCACTGAACCTTTCTACACTTCAGTAGCTAACCTCTGCTCCCTCCGAGTGTGTGTGTGTGTGTCGCACTCATGTGCATGTCTGTGTAAATGAGAGTCTGTACAGTGTGTTGCTGTGTGACGGCGTCCAGAGGAAAGACAATAACAGCCTCTCGACGTGACCTCTCGCCCCGTCGCACACACTTTCACAGAGTTAATTGAATAATCTGCAAGGTGTGTTTAAAGAGAGAGTGTGTGTGTGTGTGCGTGTGTGTGTGTGTGTGTATGTGTGTGTCATATGTGCTTGTGACTAAGTTTGACCGTGTATTGTGTGTCTTGGTTTGTGTATGTCAGCTGAGGTTAAAGTATTTAACTTATTCAGAAACTTTTGGATGGTTAAAGTTGGAATCCATAAACAAAACGCACAAAGTGTGTGTGTGTGTGTGTGTGTGTGTGTGTGTGTGTGTGTGTGTGTGTGTACACCTGCCTCACTCTCCGTTACGGATCACTGCATGGAGATATACATCAGTTCATCAAAGGGTCAGTGGTAGAATGTAATCAAGTACTGCACAAGTACAAATCTGAGGTACTTGTACTTGAGAATTGTATGTGTGTATAGTACTTTTTACTCCACCTGCGTGTATTTAGATGCAGATTTACAATGCAACATATAAACTGACTGCTAAATTATGATTATTAGAGTTAAATGTACCAATGAAAACACAGTTTTATGAATGTGGAAGAGATTTCACACAACACACAGAAAAATACTCGTCATCGGGACAGTTTGAAAATTCACTAACGAGTTATTAAACCGATAAATCAGCCCTGCACCGAGCTCATGACATAATATTATGCTGTATAAACTAACTTTGTGTTTTTAATAATATTTTACAGGCTAATTATCACGTCTTAGCAAACCACAGTTTGTGTAATTAAGTGTCTCACACACTTTGACATGTACTAATTACTACAGCTAACTTTCATCAGTGATTCATGTTTTCTATTGTTCACTTCTGTTCAGTGAGTTTCTTGAGTTCTCATAATTAACTCACCTGCACTCACACACATTCACGTCATGACAGTAAAGAAGAAATAAATTCAACTTTTCACGGCTGCTTGATTTATTTTCATGTTGTTGTTTTTATTCTTTAATATTGGTGTGTTTGTTTCTTTGTGACGGGCTGAATGGAATGAATGACCATCGACCAAGCAGCAACCTCCATGGCAACGTGGAAGTGACACAAACTGCAGTTCCTCAAGCGTCCACTTGAGGCTGGCTGCAGAAGTGACGCCGTGGACGCTTTGATTGACAGGCGGGTGTCGTATTCTGCCCGCCAGCCGAAAGATGGCGCCGGTGGCCAGATCCACCACGGCTGTGAAACCTGTGGGTGATGTCACGGAAACTACATCCATGTTTTATACAGTCTGAGTTCAACACCACCAAAAGTCAAAGCATGTGAAATATGATGTGATATCACGACTTTAACTGGAAAACTGTCCTGCTCGGACAAAATCGGCTAATTCATGCAAACTGATCTGAGCCGGTCCGGCTGTTACTTGGCTGTTTGTTGCTCGCGTTGCCAGATAGATAGTTGCAGCATTGCTGCGTTGCAGCTGGCTGGTTAGCACCTGTGTTCTTAGAAAGGTGCTGCTGGCATGATGACTCAGCTTTCAGCAGGTAAAGACACACACACACACACACACACAGCCTGGTCCAGAACGTTCGAGTGAAAAACAAAATCAGGTTCAAAACATTTAAAAGTTGAATTTCTAACAAAGCAACAAAGAGCTCAACAGCTCAGCTTTCTGTGTGTGTGTGTGTGTGTGTGTGTGTGTGTTCAGGTCAGCGCTGCGATGTATTTTTAGCGCCGGTGGGCGACCATCAATAACCCAGACGTTTTAAGTCAGTCTTCACCATCTATCAGGCTTGTGTGCTGCTCAGGGCTCGAACTCACGATCCCCTCATTTGTCATGCCACGTTTCCTGCTCTGACAGTCTGCCAACCCCTGCTTACACACACACACACACACACACACACAGAGTCACAGGTTGACAATAATTAGTGTGAAACTCAGACTAAAGCTCACTGCAGCATCACCACCTGGATAACACGTGAAGAACGCGTCCGTGTGCCGCTTTCTTCTCCTTTCTTTGTAAATTAAACATTCACCCAGTAGAAGCTGTCACTTCTCGTCATCTGCCCGGCAGGTTTATCAGAGTATCAGTGTCTGAAAATAAATTTGCTTCCCTCTGAAGTATCAAACATCCATCTGAAATGCCACCATGACTGTGTGTGCTCAGCAAAACAACATTTTTATCAAGAAAGCGCCGAGTGTGTCGACATCTGGAGAGGCTTCAAATGCCACCAAGATCCAACGCTTTGATATTCCCTCTGGAAAAAAGAAGACGTTGTCTGATGGCGACTCTTAAATCTTTGATACTGAGAAATTTCATAACAACGTAATGCCACAATTAAATTCTCTCTATGCCTGATTGTCCCATTTAAAGGGGCTCGCCATATTTTCTGATCACTTGTAGTAAAATTGTTGTTGGACTGTTTCAAACAATACTTCCATCGCCGTATGTCACAGGCGAACTTCAACCCGTCAGGTCAACGAGTAACAAACTGTTGATGAAGCCAGCTGGGAGAAGATCGAGGAGACCTTCCTCTCAGTACTTTTCCACTCACCTGCCTCATCAGTGCAACCACCTTCACCTGTGTTTTCCTCACCTGATCACCTACAGGCCCAACACTTATACCTGCTCCATTCATTCTCTGCCAGAGAAGCATCATGCAAAGCTCGACCCTGCACGTTTCTGACCCCGTCCTTGTCGTCTCTGCCCAGGTCACCTGACCACTCTGCCCAGCATCCAGCATTTCTGGAGCTCGGGCCAAATTAAGCATCACCTCTGCTTCAGTTTGTGCTCTAATCTCTTGATTCAACTTCATGAATATGCAACACTATATCGCCAGTGTTAACCACCTGGAAAATAAATGCATATTTTTTAAAAGATACTCATGTCTTTTGGCTGATTTTCACAAGAACTTCCTGTCCTCACATAAGTGACACTCAGCCAGGTCCTTTTGTGACTTTAATCTAGACAATTAACGTTGAAGAAGAAATGCAAAGAGTAATTGTATTTTTACCATCGTCAATGTGTGAAACACGAAACACAGAATAACAGAGGGACAGCGTGTTCCTGTGTCAAAGCTGAGATGTACTCAGGTGGAGAGTGTCGTAAAATGAAGAGGGTGTTTGACGAGCACACGAAGAGTTCACTCTCACACACATTTCCATTTTCCCAACAAGAAGAGAGATTTTAATCATCCGAGCTAAAAGGCACGGAGGCCGTCAGCGCCTGAAATGTCTGCAGCGAGAAAACGCAGCAGGTAAATAAAGAACGACGACAACTTCCAATTTTCTTCTACAATTAGAGACCTTCTATTTTAAAATGCGCCTACGTGACACGGTAATTATTTTCTCCCATCGCTGCCTGTGTGTGTTTGACATTTGAGAACACATTAACAGCTGTTGGACTTGGACTGAGATTCGAATGAACGCTGAAATAAACTTTGAGAAGTGTGTTTGACTGATCGTGCTGTTTGCTTAGTGCATCCTGAGTTATGAAGCGACACGTGCTGATGGATTAGAGCCCGTCCAGAGTTTGGCAGCTGCCCTCGCCAACACGCTCACACGTGCCACATGCTCATAAAGACATTTTGAGGAATCTTTTGAAGGGACTGTTACACTAAATGTCAGAAGTGAAGCCAAGACATGCTGGAAACTTTCATGGAGAGATCGACATGTGACTGAAGCCTCTGCTGGAAACTGTGTCCAAATTACAACGCTGCTAATTGATCCCAAAGGTAAAACTCCTTCAACCAGATCACATTTGGGAAACTGGAACTTGCATCTTCTGATGCCCACGACAGCAGTAATTCTCTTGCTGATCATTATGAGGATAATTATGAGCACAAAAGGCAAATTTACATAATTTATTATAAGCCAGAAGTAAGACAGCTGCGAGCGTACAACACAAAGCTGTGAAGACTGAAGCTCACCTTTCCTCTGATTTATTAATAAAGACATCTATTTAGATGATTTCTTGGCAGTGACTGCACACAATCGACATTATCATATTAATGAAATCCACCTGATTCATAAGGTGTCTTTGTATGAGCAACCTCGGAAGAAGTTTTATCTCATCCACCGTCGGTGTCACTCAACCACGGCGCTCCCTCGACCACGGCGCTCCCTCGACCACGGCGCTCCCTCGACCACGGCGCTCCCTCGACCACGGCGCTCCCTCCTCCTCCTCAAACCAAAGGAAACTCTGAGTAAGCCAGACACAGACAGAAGCTGCTACATGAAATAAACAAAGCCAGAACGCGACATGAACTCCTCCTGGATCACGCTCAGGTTCAGAGATATTTTAGGCTGACTGTGTGACTGCGCTGATTGGCCACTGCAGAGTTGGTAAAGTTGAATAGAAGTGAATATAGAAGTTGAATACCACAAATGATAACACTCGTAGCTTTTTTAGCTCAAGTCAGAAGGAAAACCAACCTGAGGATCCCCACAGAGAGAGAGATCAAGGTATCACCATCAAATGTGGTCCAATGAACAGATACTTTCCTTTTTATTTGTTTCTCTGAGTTCATTGTAGATAAAGTGTAAAAAGCAAAGCAGTGACAGATGAACAGAGAAAAAAACAAAAAAGACTTTCATAAATTTCAATAAATTACAAATGCCCGACTGACTGTGTCGGTACATGCATTCATTGGCTGTGTGTGTGTGTGGTGTGTGTGTGTGTGTGTGTGCGTGTGTGTGTGCGTATTTGTGTGAATATTAAACTGTGTGAAACACACACACTTTTGTACCTGCATGCAAATGCTGAGACAAAAACATTCATAATTATAAAAAAAAATCCCAGCTTGTTTATATGCAAATGCAGCCACACACACACACACACACATCTCAACACAACAAACACACACACACACACACTCACATCTTAACACAACAAACACACACACACACACACACACTCACATCTTAACACAACAAACACACACACACAAATGGTTTCAATAATGTCAGTTGTGTTAATTTATCACTGCTGTACACCCGAGGATGAATGTGTGTGTTTGTGTGTGCAAAGCGGTGTGTGTGGTTGCTCTGATTAGACAAATAGAGATCAATGGATCAGTTCAGTTGGGAGGAAGAGAGGAGGAGGAGGAGGAGGAGGAGAGAGCTGGCAGGGAGAACATAGGAGGTGATGAGAGGAGGAGGTTAAAGGGGATTTCATGCTCCGTGGTGTACACAACAAAGAGCTGGAAAGAAAAGAAAAAAAACATTTAGTTGCATGTTAAAACCAAAAATCCCTCTCATGAAAAAAAGCTGCAAAAAGTCAGAAGCTTAAAAACTCTTTCAACAGCTGGCAGCAAGCTCACAAGGAAGGTTCAGTGAGTCTGCTTCACAGGCAGTCACCGCACCTGCTGGACGTACTTACTACTAAATGCACTTAGCTAAAACAAGCTAACAACAAGCAAATCATGAGCTAAAACAGGCTAACAACAAGCTAAAACAAGCAAATAATGAGCTAAAACAAGCTAACAACAAGCAAATCATGAGCTAAAACAAGCTAACAACAAGCTAAAAACAAGCAAATCATGAGCTAAAACAGGCTAACAACAAGCTAAAACAAGCAAATAATGGGCTAAAACAAGCTAACAACAAGCTAATAATGAGCTAAAACAAGCTAACAACAAGCTAAAACAAGCAAATAATGGGCTAAAACAAGCTAACAACAAGCTAATAATGAGCTAAAACAGGCTAACAACAAGCTAAAACAAGCAAATAATGGGCTAAGACAAGCTAACAAATAGCAAATAATGAGCTAAAACAAGCTAACAACAAGCTAACAACAAGCAAATAATGGGCTAAAACAAGCTAACAACAAGCTGCAACCTCAGTGGTTGGTAAATGAAACCTATGCCCAGCCCGCCTTAGGACTGCTGATGAGCCACATCTTTGCCATTTTTTAGATTAGCACTACATGTTTTGAACTTCAGAAACCTGTGGGTGACGTCACGCCTACGCTGTCCATTCTTTATTCTGTCTGTGATTCATAGCTGCTTTGCTATTTGAAATCACGTCTATTGTCACCGTGTATTTGTGTCTGCGTACAGCTGATCACTGGAGGTCAAGACTGAAACAAAGAACGATGCAACGAGTGCGATCAATCAACAAGACGTTTGATAGAGCGAGCTCTGGATTATGAAGTGGCTCTCTTGTCTCTGCTCTGTCTCAATTTGCATATAGTGCAATCAAACTCTATTCAGCGCCCAATCAAGATATTTCTCTTTCTTACGAGGTGTTCATTGTATATTTATCTGTGATCTATGGAAACTGCTTTGTCACACAATAAGGCACCATAATCTTTTTGAAGATGTGTGTGTGGGGGGTTATTAGAGGACAACGTTTCAGTGGCAGCCATAGATTGTATAAAACTTTGTCTACGAGTCTAGAAACTCTTTGAGACATCACCCACAGGTCTCTGAAGAGTTCACGGCAGACCCCACCGGGCACGTCTCTGTAATGTCGTAGCCTTGACGTGGTCTTGGTCCATCCTTCATGCAACTTTAAACCCCTCCAGGAGCATTTCAGAAGAGTTTTGCCTCCCAGACTTTGTTACTTTACTCGTATTTGGTTATTTTTCCTCGTGTATGTGCTTCAGAAAGATATTTCTTGATATATAAATATGCTGCGTAGTTCTTTTAGTTCCTCTTTTGGTTGTCTTTATGATTGGATCTCTTGCCAGCCGGATCTGCTCTGTGCAGATTGACTACTCGAAGCGGACCATGGCACTTCTGCCATCGGTGCGGTGGCCATCTTGGTATTCTTGGTAGAGGGCTGCAGTCGAACGTCAGTTTGAATCTGTGGATGCCTTAAAAAAACTTTGAAGTAAACAGGAAACTGTCACGGAAGGAAGACATTTATCTCCGAACTCCAGAGAAATACGGCTACACACAAACTAAATCAGAGAAAGATGATATCACCACTAAGTGCTTGTGTGTGTGTGGGCCACAGTTTTCTTGTCTTGTTATTTATTTTACTCTGTATCGAGGCCATACATATCCCAGAAATCTCTCTGAGTACAGTAAAGCATGACCACAGTGCCCTGGAATTAAACACCAGCAATTCATCACAATAATTTTCTTTCCCCTCACTTCCTGTCTCTCTGCCTTTCACTCAGTGCTGGTGGTAAAACCAGAGAAGTATTTGTAGGCACTGTTTACTGCTCGCCTCTTTTTATTCTCTTCCTGTCTGCCGGTTTATTCCCCCTAATCTGTTCTCCTCCACCTTCTCTTCCTCTAAAGCAGGATTTGACCTTAAGAGAGGCCAGCCTGCGAGGAGATTATGTGAGGTGCACTCGTAAGGAGGTATCCACGAAAACAAAACATTACTTCCAAGTTTTATTTTGGCGTTGAGAGCTTTCCTGTGTGCAGCCCTGTTTCTCTCTCTGCGTTCTGCTGAATCACAAACAACAATCTGAGTAAAGAGGAAGAGAAAGGAGTTTATGTTTCTTCAAATTCAAGGCCCACAGCTGTGTCCCCGGAGGTCCAATGTCCTGCGAGAATGTGAAAGTGTGTAATTAGGCAAAAACAAAAAAAAAAGAAACAGCCACTTCATTTTGCACCTGCAACGACTACTCGTGAAAAATGCATCAAGATTAAATGGATGAAACTTCACTGTCAGGACGGGACATCTGGATCTGTTCTGTGCAATCACAGCTAACTGCTGATGAAGTAAATACCTCCAAACTGATCAGCCGTCTGCTTATAAAGTCATATAAGTGGTGAAAAACCTGTTTGTGAATGCATGCAAACTTTAGAGTAAATATATAAATGATGGAAAATCCGACGTCCCACTTGAAAGCCAATTTTTCTGCAGACTCCATCATCCACCTACACAACTGTAGTTGCCTAATTAGACTTTTTCTCAGGACCGTGTAGGCGTGTACAAATTGTCATTTTTATTGGCATTTCTCAGCTGATGCGTTACAAACCTGCAACACCTGTGAAATATTTGGTATGAGGTATTAGCAAAAGTTAATAATCTGTGGTTTATTCACACCTGAGGGAGAAGGAAAGATGGAGCACCAAGGGAGGATTTAATATTCCATTACTCTGATCTAACCGAATCTGACATCACTATTGTGAACACAAGAAAAACAAACTTCTAATATACTTTTATTTTTCCAATACAGTGCATGAGAAACAGAAAGCCTCCTGTTGCCACAGCAACGTTGATTCAAGGTTGAAATTCCATCAGAATCATCGTCTCTGTTTTAGGAATATTCAAGGCTAGATAACATTGAATCAATGCTGATTCAATGCTGGTTTCATTAATGTTATTTCAATGTTGGTTCAATGATTGAACAGCAATTGACTTTAAATTGGACTAGTCTGTCTTCATCTATTTTCATCATTGAAATAACTTTTATTACTTCAGGGTGCAAACCTGATGAACAATGACTAAACTTTCCTAGCTGGTGGAGTTTAAGTTTAAGTTTGAACGCTCAGGTTTGTTTATCTGTGACGAAACAGTAAAACTTTGACTGAAGCTTTCACTCGTATCTCACAGCTTTATTCAGCGAGTGGAGCTTGCTCAGGTGTGATGTGTGTTCGTTCAAGGGTCGGCGTTGGATTGGAGTTACCTCCTGAGTCATTTTTCTGGCCGTCTGCTGACTTTCACACTTCTCCGTTTGTTGTGATGATTGTTAGCAGTGGGCAACAATGAACAGAAGACCCCCCTCGTAGCACCTAGCTTAAAGGTGTTAGGCCGCATTCAGACCAAATCAGGCGTGGCGGCGACTCGCTGCAGGGTTGTCCGTGGACAGGTGGGGGGTCCGGACCACAACAGGGCCGGCCTCTGAGTTTAGTCCATGAACTCTACCTGGATGCCGCTTTCATTAGCGTTTCAGAGGCATTCAGGCTGTGGAGAAGCTCGACGACCGCAGCGTGACAAAAGTTGAATGTGGCTCAGCTTCCACATCTGGCCCACACTGCCACAGCTTAAACACAGTACCTCTGCACCACCGCAGCATCCCAAAGGAGGTGCAACAAGTCCACTAAATTACTGACTGTGTGCCGTCTCGTCAGAGGCCGAACAGAAGCAAAAAGCAAACAGTTTTAGCACTTTTAAAGTCCCGCAGTTTTATCTGGTAAAGAGCTGATTAGATGTCTCCGGGCTGAGATGAGTCGTTCTTGCCACGTTTTTGGCCCCGTTTGCATCATCGAGCGCAAGATTTCAGGGATGAATAAAAACCTCCCTCGCAGACGCAGCGAGTACTGACATCGGTGTACATACTAATACAAATACACAGAGATAAAGTTGGAAAAAAAGTGTGTGGCGGATCAGCCCGGAGCAGGTGAGATACAGTCTCTGTGCTCTTTCTCATGTGGCACAGATGAGCTTTTGTCAGATGAGCTGTTTCTGTGACAGGTGTTATGCTCTGATGCGTCATCCATCAGAATAATCCCGTCTGAGACGCGGGGAAATGTAAAATCGCTCGGGAGCTACACCAAACGGAAATACTCGGTAAAATATATATTAAAACACGGAGAAAATGTAACAACCTGCCCTTATTCTCCGTCTCTCTCCTCTCCTCCCACATCACCTCTTTTATTGTTCTATTTCTTTCTCCGTCTCATCTGACTTTTTCCTTCCCTCCCGTAATCCGGTGAGGATCAAGAAAGTATGGCTTTCTGTGAATTATGGAAAAATCTTCCATCTTTTATCAATCCTCCTGTCACTCCAGCTCTCCTGTCCTCACTCGCCTTTTTCTCCTCTCATCCGTAAGGAGGACAAAGGAGAGGAACACACGGGCAGGTTGTGAAAAACAAAAACAACTCCATTTCTCTCTTTCTTTGTCATTCCTCCTCCCCCTCCTCCTCCTCCTCCTCCTCTGTTTCTGCTGTCTTAAGCCGAAGAAGCTCCTCTAACAAGGTGAAAAATGATGATTTGAGGGAGTCTCCCCGTAACATATGGAAAGAAGTTTCCTGAGAGAAATGTCCGTCATTAAGACTTTAACCTACTGCTGGCTCAGAGCCCCCTCACTGCTGACCTAGCTCTCTGTGAGCATCTGTGTGTGAGTGTGTGTGTGTGTGTGTGTGAGGCCTAGTTGTCGGATGATGCCCTGCTGTACTCCGACATCCTCATATATCACTCAGTCTGATGCATCTCTCACACACTTTTACTCAAACACTTCCTCACGCAGGTGCACGAGTTCAAACAGTGGCATACTTCTTCTTCTTTCTCACGCGTTCACACACACACACACACACATGCATCAAACACACACACATACACACACACAGGCAGGTAGAGGCCGAGCCCAAAGTCAGGAATCCTGCGGTTTAATTAATTACCGTCTGAAAGTGAACAAGGTCAGAGCGCTTCTCAGCTGGAGAACTTTCCAGAGGTCACGGCCTTTCCATCCGACCCTTCTGAAGCCGTCAGCTGTCGGGGAAGGTGAAGTAAGAGCACCTTAGAGCGTCGGCTCGTGGGCGCATATGGAGCCAACTGTTGAACTCTTTAAAAGCCTCCACGGTGCGTTCTTCACTTATTTGTGTGAAGTACCAAGATTCTTTCTCTGACTGCTGTCAGTATGATGATGATTAACCGTCCATGTCGTCCCGGAGTGCCCGTTCTATATTTAACCATGTTTCAGTACAGTGCTAGTCGAATGTAGCTGCTGTTAGCTGTTGTTAGCACAGTTTGTTAGCCGTGTTAGAGTGTTTGGCAGGGAGCACTGGGTAGAGGAGCTTTTCAGGCCCAGGCCGTGCTCTTTTAGGTAGATAATTAAAGAGAAACAGTTGCTTGATGCCTTCACAATGAGCCTCTGAGCACAGACACAGCTGACTGGCACTCTGAGCAGAAGAACATGATTGAAGAGATTTTTATTTTGAGCCATTTGAGTTTCTAAAAAGAAATAATAGTTAATTATAGTCTTTTTGGAAACTGGGGCTCTGATTTCAGGGCCTGCTGACCCATTTGATTGATTATGTTTCAAGACCTAATTAGGGGATAATAAGATTAATGGATGTTGCAGAGTCCAAAGTGAAAAATGGAAAAACAATATTGAAATGTCAGAGTTACTCTGCCAGAGTTTAATCCCAGCTCAGCCGTCGGCATCACGCATTAAAGTAAATGAGTGTGTTTGATTTGTTTCGTGTGTAGCTGAGTCTTTAGTTTCAGGCTTCAGGTTCAGACTGGTGGATCACACAGGGGTTACTTGTGTAACACAACATTTAAGGGGAGATATTACAGCTGAATGAGGAACAAAATCTCAGAAACATCCGCAGTTGATTGCTTTTAGATACCTCTTTGTCGCTCAGTAAATCAGAGTCAGAACCCAGTAATGGTTTTAGGTTATGGTTTAGTCCTTTTACTGTTTGTCTCCGTTGCAGTGTGCCTGGCTGAGGGCAAGACGGGCTGTGCTGGTCTCAGTAACAAGGCACACCTGTCTGTCATCCAGCAGGAATCACTCCTGCTATAAAAGCCTGGTCAGCACTACTCCTGTGGCAGATCATCCTGTAGCCGGTTTGCAGACGCTCTCCAGCGTTCTTTGCATTGTTAGTTCCGGTGAATCCTCTGATCTGCTTGCCGTACTTCACCTGTGACGCCAGCCAACCTTCAGTCTGAGAAAACACCCTTTCAAAATATGTATTATAAACTCAGTGTCACCATAAAGCTTCCCCAGTTGATTATTCACATTAAAGGTCCAGTGTGTGTGATTTAGGAGCTGATGTTGTGCCAGAACAGGAGCCGGCAATGTAACCTGGCTCAGTAGCCTCTGTGTGTGTGTGTGTGTGTGTTTGTTTTGTAGCCTGTTTGTTTCTGCTGTTTTAAGGAATTAAAAAGCAGTTTTTGGCACATACATGTTACATGAGCCACGAAGGTTGACACTTGGTCTCCCACATTTGCTGAGCGGTGTGCTTATGTTATCCTAAATGTTCAAACCCTGGAAAAAAGTAGTAATAGTAAGGTGTGTTTCATTTAGATGCCTGTCAATGGCGTCCTTTTCCTTTCCATCACCACCAAATGATCTCCTACGCTCCCCTGGTACTCCAGGACGTCACCAACCTACGTGTTGTGTTATTGTTTTTGATGCGAGACCACTAATCAACACCTACAGTATATCGCTGACACACACACACACACACTGTATTTGAAGAGTCTGTATTTTGTCACATTAAGTCCATCACACTTACCTTGCCTGTGTAAAACACATTAATGACTGCGTTGTTCATATCAACATCTGGCGTTCACTCAGCGGGAAATCGATGTTTAATTACCAGAGACGACACTGTAATGTGTTGCCAAGCTCTATAGCAAAGGTGATTAATTCAGCACACCCTTCACTGCATCCAGCACGCGTGTTTCCTGCATGTGCTTTCATTTGAAACTCACCAAAGCTCCACTCGGCTTAGCTGCATTAAAACACTTTGAGTCATTTGTAATAAAAGACGACAGCGAGGACGGATACGCTTTAAACATTCCACTGTACTGCTGGCCTTTTGCTTGGTTGGGTTCAGTGTCATGAGTACAGCAAATGAAAGAGCCTTTATCCAGTCACTGATTATCTAACGGCAGGCAAGAAGACAGCTAATCAGGGTTCAAGTGTTTGAGAGCGAGCAGACGAGAAGCCTCAATCTGTGCTTTGAATAACGGCTGGAAAACAAGCAGAGACAGAGAGGCAAGCAAACAGCCATTCTGACTTGTGTGCTTTGATTAATTAAACTGTCACAACACGATTAAGGTCAGCAAGAGGTCCAAAGAGCAAGAGCGTGTCAGTTTTTATTCGTGGTGCCATCTGTGAATCTCAGAAATGCTACATGTTGCTGAAATAAGCCAGAAAGTTAGAAAATTCAAGCAGATTATTGGCGATCAATAAGCGTAGCACTGACTGTTCTATCTGACAGGATGTGACGTGAAGTTAACAAAGAAAATACGAATTCAAAAGAGAGATAATGAGACATAAGCAAGACTGAAAATCAGCGTTTTGTTGGAACTCTACCGACGGAGCGATCCAGAATAGTTCTGATGTTTCTCAGTTGGAGGCTCCTCTGATGCTTGGGGAGTTTAAATAAAGCCTACCTCTGAGGATCCTGTGAGTCTGTCTTGAGGTTTTTACAGAAAAGAGTGCCAGGCAGTGAAATCTAATTATTATCTTCAATTTAACAAGGTCACGGCACTATTCCTGGGCATGAAAGAGTTTGAAAAGTCAAACTCTGCGCGGCAAGGTGCTCAATTTAATTCAGTTTTGTATTGTGCTTTTTCAAGCAGCACTGCGACGAACTTCTTAAACTGTTTTATTTTTATTTATTCTTTGTTGAGGAGAAAAAAATGTTTCCTTCCCTGGCCAAAATAAGAGACCGATGCAAGACCAGCCACATCAGTAAAGGAAGGAAAAAGACGTTTAAGACACATTTCTCAACAAAACTTTACGTTAGAAGACTTCCTCATGCCCATAAATAACCCAAGTATAACCCAAATATCCAAGATGCATCCGTCCTTCGATTCTCAGCTTATCTGTCGGTCCAGAGAGTGCTGAAGGTCACAGCCTGAAGACAACAGGACCACATCGTCTCTTCTACAGGACCAGAAACCTTTTTAAAATTTAGAGCACGTGTTGGACACGAGGAGAGAAGCGAGGATACCAAACTCAAGTTTGTTCCATGCGAGATGAAACGTATCCGTCACGACTGGTCGATATTACATCAACAGATGGTGGCTCTGTCTTTTTGACTTTTGATGCCTGTGAGAAGACGTCAAACTTAATCCGCATTCACCTCACCGACGCCAGCCTTCACTGCTTCATCTGGCAGGCGGGGAGAGTGGATGATCCCTGCAGCACGGCATCCAGCACCGCTCAGACCGGTACTGGGTGTCGGCCCGGTCATTAAGAATCACTGATTTAAGTTGACCAGTGGGTGTTTTTCGTACTTATTCCAAGCAGATGGAGCTGCCCACATGAACGCTCTGTATGTACGTACACGCTGCAGTTTGACATTGATGGTGAAAGTTAATGTCAGAAAAGACGAGACGATGGAGGAGACGAAGAGTTCCAGGAGAAACTTTCTCATATTTAACATACTCTGCTGTTCGAGTCAGTGAATCTGAATCATCCATGAAACACACACGTTTTTATTTATTGCTCACAAATTGACAAAAACACTTTCAGCAGTAGGACTGTGTGAGAATCCACCTCTGAGGAAGTTAAAAGGCATCGCCGCAGGTTAGACGGCTGCTGATTGAAGCCGCTCTCACACTCTGTTGTGTGGTTTCATACAGATTGCCTCATTATTAGACTTATTGTCAACCAGCAGCACGCTGATTTGGATTTTTAATGTTGTGAACAAAAGAGGGAAAAATCTGTAACCTTTGTAGCACGTGTGGCTCTGGGACAAGGTGATTTATCAACACTTCATTTGATATTTAGTGTAATTAACTCGAGCAAAAGCAAAAAGTTTGAGCTGTAATATGAAATAATTAAATAAATAGGTGCATTCTTACTATGAAACAGCAGAAAAAGGAGCAGATTGTGTATTATTTCCACTAACAGGCACCACGGCAGGACGGATTTAAGGACAGGTTTATGGATGGATAGGATTCACCGAGGTGATGACAAGGGATGAAGGTCGAGGGATGGTGGAGGATGAGAGGAGAAAACAGGGTCATTGGTAGATGGAGGAGTTTGTAGGTTGACTGGCGTCACAAAGACTGGAGGGAACCTGGAGGGAACCTGGAGGGAACCTGGAGGGAACTGTCTGAGTCAGAGAAGGATGGGATGAGTTTGAGGCGTGGTCTTTGTTCCTGAAGCTAGTTATAAAACTTTATTTAAAGTCAAATATTTACTTATTGGAGATGAATGATAATTGGACCAGCACATGTCTGCACTTTAGTCACTTAATTGGAATCATGTACAGAAAGCACCCTGCCGGTCGTGTCAGCTTCTGTTCGAATGTTTTTTGGGGGGGTTCGACATGTGACCTCCTGCGGACCTCATTAGGGAAGAGGACGGCGGTTCATGCTGGTGATGTTTTAAATCCGCACAAGGCCGACTTTGTTGCTGGAAGATGAAAGCCTCGTGGCTTCAAAGATATGTGGATGCATGCTCTCAATGATCTGCATTGATTAAACAACTGCAGACACAGTTTTTGATTCAAAGTGGACGTGTGTCACAATCACAAAGTGGGAAAGAAAAATGCTCTGTGCTCGGTGGCTGGAAATGACACGAAGAGATGAGATGCGCAAAAAAAAGATCCTCGCTAAACCGCAGATAGACAGACAGAGAGTAAACAAGTTGAAAAGTGTCTTCTTCAAACTCAAGGACACTGTCCAAACACAGTGGGTGGGCTGAACATGTGAAAAACATCTTGAAAAAAGTGATACACGGAGCTCCGAGCTGCTCAGAGGGCAGCGTCGTCCTGCAAGAACGCCAGCTGCTCGCACAGATGGGTTCAGAGCATGCTCATAAAAACAGAGCAAGAATAGAAGAGTTAAGGAGGCTAATGCATCAGATACTATGAAGCAGTGAGATGTTAAAGGAGTACTTCCATAACACCGTCAGACCTTACTGCTTTTTTTATGCAACACCTCCACTTGTTCCAAAGTTACCATGAACTCAACTCTGCCGTCGATCTGCAGGAATGCACGACTGCTGATCAACCGGTGATCCAAATCTCTTGTTTCCCTTTGTTCACTGTGACCATAATGGGGACTGCTGAAGGAGGATTATGCAAGAATCCACCTCTGAGGAAGTTAAAAGGCATCGCCTCAGGTTAGACGGCTGCTGATTGAAGCCGCTCTCACACTCTGTTGTGTGGTTTCATACAGATTGCCTCATTATTAGACTTATTGTCAACCAGCAGCACGCTGATTTGGATTTTTAATGTTGTGAACAATCTGTAACCTTTGCAGCACGTGTGGCTCCGGGACAAGGCGATTTATCAACACTTCATTTGATATTTGGAAGAGTAAACGACAGCGAACGTTTGTTGTCATACAACAAATGAATTATGTATGGGTGGAATCTTCCCACGACAAACAACAAATGAATTCATATTGTTTAAATATATGTACAGTAACTTTACTCTTAAATATCAAGATACAAACATTAGTTGCAGTTATTAAACTTAAAACTTTCTTTGTGTCCCGGGCAGAGTTCATACACACACACACACTCTCTCTCTTTATGTTGTTGTGATGGAAGATGTGCAGTCATCGGCGTACAGGGAGCGGCTCAGGACCGCTCTCCTCCTCTAAAGTTTCTATATTAAAAGATATAAATATAAAAAGGAAAAGCTGTTTTCTCAAATGCTCTGACTTGTGTTATCTCTCGGTGTGCAGGAGTTCCCCTTCAGATCTGTGATGCTAATGTAATTTTTGTGGTATGGGGTAGTTTTCAATGAGCAGCCTCCCGATCGAGCACATCTTCACAGCCTCAGGGGGAAATATCGACCCGAATACTTTGTCTCTGCAAGACTGCGGTGACACTTGACTGTAGGAATCATACTCAGCGTGTCCCTGTATACCTGCTTGGTAGTTTGTTTGGTGAAATTAAGACCAAAACTGTGTCTCCTGTATTTTTGGACCACCGGGAAGAGGTTTTCAGAGCAGGTGTCGTGCCAGAACAGGAGCTGGCCCAGCAGCTTCTATTTTTGTGTACCAGCCTGTAAACATCTTAAGAAGACTGATTCGTCCGTACGAGGAGCTGCAGTTTTTGTCAGAGACAGAAAGGCATTTCATGAGCCTTAATGGACTTTTAGTTGGTCACTCTTCATTGGACGATCCTTCCAGACCATTCTTTGAACAGTATTAGCAGGAAACTCTGACAGCGACCTACAGTGACCTTCTGTTTTGTTACTGGTTGAGGAAAAGAAAAGAAAACGTCACCACCTCTCAATCGAGCACACCTCCCTCCTCTGCTCGCTCCATCTCCGTCTCCTGTTCACTTGAAGAGAGCTCAGCGGTGCGAAAGACAAACAGGAACACTCAGTATTCCTGCGGGACAGATGATCAGGTCACTGAGTGTGTGTGTGTGTGTGTGTGTGTGTGTGTGTGTGTGTGTGTGTGTGTGTGGTTGAGAGAGTACAGTAGGTATGAAGTGTGTGTCAGAACACACGTGTGTCATTTGATGTGGATGCATGTGTGAGATCAGTACTTGTTCGGTGTGCATCTGTTTGTGTTTCGCACTGTGTGTGAATATAAGACGTCTCTGCGTGTGTGTGTGTGTGTGTGTGTGTGTGTGTGTGTGTGTGTGTGAGAGGGAGGTCAGCGTATAGCTGACAGGTTGTGCACTGTGGCAAGGTCGCACAGAGGAATACAGCTGGGAAAAGATGGATGGATGGATTAATGGAAGGAAGAAGCAGTTGGAGGGGAAAGTGTGTGCGTGACTTTAGCCTGTGGAGGGAAGACTTTGAAAGACGCACAGAGGAGAGCGCCATGTTGTTTCACGTTAGCCAAACCACGGACGCGTGAGCAGCCTTTTACAGATTCATGGCAGATTTCACTTCCCTCCTTTTAAATCCAAAATATCACACGACAGATTTACTCTTGTCCGTGTCGCTCACTCTCTCCTTTTCTCTTCTTAGCGTCCTCTTCGCTCTCTCCTCCTCTGCCATCATGTCACAAACACAAACACAAAATGTTTATGTTGTTTGAGACAAAGTAACAGTAACCAGTGTTAGCAGTGATGTCAGCGGTATACATAGAGTATGTTGAAGCTGTTTACAGCCTCTTTGAGTTGAGTTGAGTCCCGACACGCGTCCTCTAAAGTCCTTGGCTGCCTTTGAGTTAGTGACACAGAGAGGACTTTGCAAGAATTGAAGGATGGGGAGAGGAAAGCTGAGCAGAAGCAAGAAAAGAAGAAATATATTAGGTCTGTCCTTCGATTTACTTCATCACAGAAGATGGAGGGAGAGAGGGATGCGACGAGGGACAGCGAAGTGTGCAGGACACAGGTGTGTAGGCTGTGTGTGTGTGTGTGTGTGTGCACTTCCTCCCTCAGGCTGTATCCATCACCTGTACTGACAAAAGCCTCGTCAACATGATTTATTTGTACTCACATGAATAACAGGTGGAAGTGCCCCGTGCTTTGTCTGCTCTCTCCCCACATGTAAACACGATATACAGGATGTGAAATTACAGCGACGTTACTAACTACACGTTGATGCTGTTTGTGTTTCAGTGACTTACACCACCACGGCGGGGGGAAATATTCCTTCTGCTGCGCCTGTTTTGACAGGTAATTTCAATTTACATAATTCAGTACTGTACACACTCAGCTGATGTTGCAGCTCGTAGCCGTTCTTGCCCTTTTAATCAGAGGCAGCGTACATGACTGTTAATGCACACGAGTCGGTGACCTTTCTGTTTGCGGAGCGGCCGCTCTCGCCGCTCGGCTGTCCCGCCTCATGAAAATGTGAGCGAGCCGCCGACATGAACGGGTTTTTAATTGACTCACATGTTATCAGTGCCCTGCAGAAAATTTTGGTGCTTATTGCTGACATTATAGCAGCGAAGGATTTAAACCTTTAATGAGTTTGTGTTCGTGCCACTATACGCTATAATGTCAAATAAGACATAAGCTGTGTGCCAGCATAGACAATACTAATTGGAAACATGAGTTCACCTTCATAACGTCAAAATAAAGCAACTTTTTATGAAAGATTAGAAGTTACAGTTTATTTTATGCCTGTCAATCATTTTTAATTGATCTATATTACATGCTTTATGTACGGAGAGGAGTTTTATTTTTTTTATGCGCTCAAGAAAATTAATTTAGACTTTAATTAAAGTTTATTACGTTAGTCTGACTTAATGAACTTGTGTTAGAGTAATGCAGTGTCGTTATGAACTGAAAACATGTATTTTCATCTCTGACATAACTGGAGCCGAGCTCGGCTGACTTACAGGGCGAGAGGCGGGGTACATCCTGGACGAATCACAGGGCGACCATTCCCACTCACATTCACACCTGCCGGCGATTTACAGTCACCAGTGAACCTTTTAAAGTGAGTGAGTAAGTCTTTGGACTGTGTGAGCAAATGCATGCAAACTGTAGAGACCACTGCAGCACCGCGCATCATTTTTATATTCTGCTTATATGCAACAGCAAATGAAAGCTGTCTGGATTATGATTATCAATATAATGCCAAAGTTTTATCAATTAATGACTGAACGTGAATGCAAAACGACGCGTCACTGTCCGCTTTCTCTGTCGCCAGTTTCTGGATTTTTAATATTTTCTTTGCCGTGTGTGAACTCGGGAAACAGTCGACTTTATTACAGTTTCCATCACGCGGTATAGGAACAGTCTGAAGGTTTGAACTCACTGAGGCTGTGCAGCTTCTAACATTCAACTAAAGCAAAAAAAAAAAGAAAAGAAATTGAGCTGACTTAAATTGTGAGTTATGGAGGCACACCGCCTCGAAGAAGGCACAAAAGTTTGTGTAAAACTCAACTAACTTCTCCCTCAATCCGTCAAAAAAATGATTTTGCGGACACATGCCTTTTTGCAGGATATTGATAATACGCTATATAGGCAAGCAAACTCTGGGATATTGTTTATGCCGAGAACTGTGCCTCCGGGTTATCACAAAGGCAGCATGCTGAATGTTCGCCTGCATATTTAGGATGCACAGGCTGGAGAGAAAGGAGAGAATGAAAGGTGGGAAGAACAAAAAGACAGGAAATGGAAAACGCAGCTTGTTTGTGCTCGTGCATGTAGCTCGGCTCACCTCAAATGCATCAGTTTCACAGCAGTGAGAGACAAAGGTCATTTATGTGGAGGGAAAGAGAGAAGGTGTACGGAGCTCGGCGGGTTTGTTGCAGGTTTGCTTTCATGGCGGAGTGAAGCGAGGTGTCAGTGATGTACTGTGGCTTCTTCACACCTGGCTGCTTGTTGGCAAATGATTATTTTATATACGTGGCTTATGTGCTTTAACGTTTCCAGTTTCGGTCTCGCTTCTCTCTCTCCTCCTTGTCTTGCATGGAAAAGAAAAGCTGCTCTAACAAGCTGAAGAAAACGATTTGAGGCAGTGGAAAAAAAGAGAGCGACTGTGCTCGCATGTACGAGGAAGAAAGAAAGAGACGCGGGCGCAGCAGGTGTTGGATGGTTTAACAAGGGGCAGAAAAGCTGATTTTCTTTGGGGTCAATGAAATGTTAAAAACACGCTCTGAGGGTGCTGAAACTCGTCTGCTGCTCCTTTTCTCTGACTCCCCTCCAGCCTGCGTCCTGTGTTCTGCTGAAGCCGCGTTTAAAGGTCACATCTGAACATCCGCGGCCTCGCTGCGAGGTCAAGGAACAGCATGACTGATAAGAGCAATGAAAGAACGAGGATTTGCAATTTAGCACCCCCAGTTTGCACAGCTGATTACATTACAACAAACATCAACCAGGTCAGCAGTCAGCCAGCTCGCCGTCTGTCTTCCAGCCTTTTATTTCACCAAACTCTCACCACCCACTAACAGTCAGTCCCAGATTCGGTCACGTGGTTCCTCCGTCACGATGCCTCTTTGGGTCTTTCCACCTCCATTGAAGCTGCTGAACCCAGCTCACGTTTGGGCACAACACCGGCTCGCTCCTCGATTAAACGATGACTGAAGATGATTAAATCATTGTCAGACTTGGAGAGATGCTTGTTTTCACCTCGGTACACTCAAATTCAAAGTATCAGTATAGTTTTCAACTTCAGCAGAGAAGTTGGGACTTTCTGAAAGGTCTTTGATTCTTGCAGAGGGTTTAGGACCTGCAGCTGAACACATTTCGACATCTGCTTCAACAAGCAGCCCTCTGAGAGAAGTGACACAAACAGAGGGGGGGTGGAGAGGGAGAGAGAGATGGGTGGAGGGCTCGTCCTACTGCTGTATTAATGGCACGGGGCCTGA